>CM033717.1:1316985-1556179 GCA_019671005.1 Hibiscus mutabilis | reverse complement strand
AAAATATTAGATTTTTTTATAACGCTTTCGGTTGGTTTTTTGAATTTTTTTGCAAGTATCGATGTTTATTTTGTAAGTTTCGATATTTTGTTTTAAATTAAAAATTTAGAAAAAATAAAATATTGATACTTACAGAAAAACTCAAAAAAATTAACCGAAAATATTATAAAAAATATAACATTTTTAATTTAATAATAAAATTTGAAATTTACTGTCTTTTAGTCGCACCTTAAACATGTCACATACAAGACTTACCCGACTTTTTCCAGTGGTACCGTTATGGCCTTAACAGATCAAATTGTCCTCTCTGGGTCTCCCGTCTATGTATTTTATTTTAATATTTGTTAGAGTTATATATCAACTTTGGTCTAATATATAAAGACGAAATTATGAATATCAAGAATAATTAATTGTTTAAGTTCAAAATAAAAATGATTTATTAAGTATTTGATTTTAAATATTATAGGAGAAAATACCTAATTTAATTTGAATATGAACTAACAGGGACTTAAAGTGCTAATATATAATATAGTCTATAAGCTTTATTATTTGTATATATGATTACTATTTGGTATAATTTTTAAATCTCACGAGTAATTTTAATTTATCGTTCTTATTTATTTATTTTTATATTAATTCAATACATATGAGAATAAATTAAATCATTTGGTGAACTGAAAAAAAAAACATCACCGATAAATATTTACATAATTATTCTATGATATTTTATTTGTATAGCTATCGATGTTCAATCTATTGACTGGTTAATGTGAGTTGAGTACAACAAAAATCAATTATAAATTGAAGACGACTTTACAATTAAATTTACTTTATTCACAAACCAATATTTTGAGCCTTTAATCTTATTTAAAAAATTAACATTTTATTTTATTAGATCAATTGATTATCGGCTAATTATTCGTGATATTGAGCAAACATATTTGGCCGTTTGGTCAAGCTGTTCATTTTTGTTTCCTTATATTCCCTTGGGTCATGAGTTCTGGACTTACTAGGAACATGTTTTCTTCCTACCCTTAGAGTCTCTCATTCACCTCTCCTCTAAGTAAGATTAAGATTAGACTTAAGATTTGTCAAAAAAAAATATTCGTGATATTACTACTTAATTTCATCCATCTAAAATTAAAATGATTGTACGCGTGAGATGTGTGATATTTTTATTCCGTTAAATATTGGTATTTTTCATGAAAAATGAATTTTGCATGTTCTTTACTTACTTAAGTCGAGGGTGATTCCCTCGCCTTAGTGATGATATTATCCGGTCTCTTGATGTCAAGGTGACCGTTGAAGAGGTTCGCACCATGAAGTGATGGGCTACACGCGGGCTTCTATCAACGTAATTGGCATATTGTGGGCGGGAGTGTGTGCCAGTTTATGTAGGGAATATTCGAGGGAGACCCCTTCCCGGTTGATCGGAACAAGACGTTGTTAGTGCTTTTTCCGAAGGTACAGGCTCCGAAACTTATGAGTCAATTTCGGCCTATCAGTTTGAATCAGATTTTGTACAAGATTATTACTAAGGTGATAGTGAATCGCATTAAGCCTTATATTTCAGATTGGGTGACCGATAATCAAACGAGTTTCGTTCCTGGCAGGTTGATGTCTGATAACATTATCATCGCTCAAGAGGTCGTGCACTCTATGCGGCGTAAAACGGGTAAAAATGTTGGATGGCTATTAATAATCGATCTGGAGAAGGCATATGATCGACTTGAATGGCCTTTCATCGCGGACACGTTGAGGGATATCGGCCTCCCAAGTAAGCTCCATGATCTCATTCTTCGTTGTGTTTCGACAAGAATATTTTGGAATGGCTCTCTCACTGATGCTTTCGTTCTAACGAGCGGTATTCGCCAAGGGGACCCTCTTTTCCTGTACTTGTTCGTGATGTGCATGGAACGTCTCGGACATGTTATTAAACAATATGTGGATCAGGGGTTGTAGAAAGGTTTTCGGTTGACCAAAGAATACCCTACTATTTCCCATTTGATGTTTGCTGATGATATGGTTCTGTGCTGAAGCCTCGTTGGCGCAAGTTGAAGTGATTCACAATGTGCTCGCCGATTTTTGCAGTGCCTCGGGTTTGAAGGTCAGCATTTCAAAAACCAATGTTTTCTTTTTCGAAGAATATTCTAGATCTAGTACGACAGTCTATATATGCTACTTGTGGTTTTGCCGAGGTTCGAGACTTGGGGAAGTATTTAGGAGTCCCTATGTTGCATCAAAGGGTTACGAAGGTGACCTATTCCTATTTGATCCAAAAAGTTCAGGATCGTTTGACTGGGTGGAAAGCGAAGTACCTATCATTTGCTGGCAGGGTCACTTTGGCAAAATTTGTGTTATCGGCTATTTCGTATTATTCTGTGCAAACGACCCGGATTCCCAAAAGAGTGTGTGATACGATTGAACAGTTGATTCGTAACTTTATTTGGGGTAATTCGCCTAATCGAAAAAGGGTTCATATTGTTCGCTGGGAGGAGGTATGTAAGCCAGTGGCAGCATGGGGCCTTGGTTTTAAAAACACTACGGTTCATAATGATGCTTTTCTTATGAAAGTTGCGTATAATCTTGTGGCCAAACCGGATCATTTATGGGTACGTTTTTTCTGGCGAAGTATAGATGTCGTGATCTTCTTCCCACATCTCTGGCTCAGAGTAATAGCTCTGTTCTTTGTAGGGGTTTATGCTCGGTTTGGAGCGACGTGCGTGATGGTATTATTTGGAACATTGGTGATGGTAGATCTGTAGATTTTTTGCGTGATCACTGGGTTCGAGAGGTATGCCCGTTGGAAGCTATTTTGATTGGCTCACCAATCTTACCGACCTTCACTTCAATTTGCGCCATGGTGAGTGCGGATGATGCTTGGAATGGCAAACGTTTCAGTACCTTCTCTCGAGGGATGTTCTTGATCATATTGCAGCTATTAAGCCTCATTCTGTGACAGGTTTGTGCGATACGCCGGGGTGGTTATGGGATGGTGGCCATAATTTCTCAGTGAAATCGGCTTATGATGTGGGCCTTCAATCTCCGGCGGAATGTGGTGATGGAGTATGGAAAATATTATAGAAAGCTCAGGGGTTGCCAAGGGTGAAAGTGTTTCTTTAGCTAGTTTGCAAAGGGCGTGTTCTCACGAATGGCGAAAGGGCTCGGTGCCACCTTACAGACTCAGCTGATTGTGTGGTTTGTGGTGCCCCGTTGGAGGATCTTGATCATTTACTTCAGAAGTGCTCGTCTGCCATGGTGGTATGGTCCTCAATAGTTCGAGCAGAGAAGCTAGGAGAGTTTCTCATGCTTCCAATTTCGGAGTGGGTGCAGGTCAACTCGCATAACACGACTTAATTTATCGTTTTAGAGGAGGATCGGGACGTTCTCTTTGGTGCAATTTTGTGGAATTATGGCTTTTTCGCAATCGGGAAGTGTTCGATTCGGAATGTTGTGCACAACGATAATGTGATGGATTGCAGTAGGAGACTGACGATGGAAATGAGGCGAGTGATGCATACCACGATGCATGCTCCACAGTTACATACTGTGTTGCGACCGCGCCAGGTTGTTTGGTGTCTTCCGAGCGTTGGCAGTGTGAAGTTGAACATTGATGGGGCAAGGAAAGCGGTAGACAGTGTAGCTACTTGTGGGGGAGTTATCTGAGATTCTAACGGAACATGGATTGCGGGGTTTACTAAGTATATCGGTAAGTGTACGGCGTTGGAGGCTGAATTTTGGGCGGTGTTCGAAGGCTTGCAATGTGCTTTCAAGCTTGACATTAGCAATGTAATGGTGGAGTCAGATAGCCTTGATTTGGTTTGGGCATTGACGAATTCGGGAAGAAGGGTTATCTATTCCTCTTTACTGGCTCCTATTCGGGCTTTACTGCAACATCGATGGAGAATTGAGTTTCGACATATCTTTCGCGAGGGTAATCGGGTAACCGATGCGATGACGAGATTGAGCTCTATGGATAGTTTTGAACCACGTCTTTTTTGTACCCTCCTGATGAGGTGTTAGGCATTTTACGTGATGATTATTGTAGTTGAGATGTTTATATTCCTGTAGTCCTTTGGCGAGTGATATCTCGTAGGCTCTTTCTGTAATAGTTACAATAGGTATTTTTTATTTAGGTTTAGGAGTATTTTTTAATAAGGCTCAAAATCTTTAAATTCCCAATTTCAATATTCGGCCACTATCGACAACCACCCACCCCTTTTTTTATCGGAACCCATTGGTTGGCCCCTCTTGCCTCAACCCTAAATCCCCAATACCCAAAATCTTAAATCCATAATCTCAAATCCCCTTGTCGTCGTTGTTCACCACAACTAAACTTATTCTTGTGGGGGTCCGACGAGTGGAAGAGTAACCAATGGTTGTTGAATCAACGACCGAAAGTGGAGAAGTTTAGGGATTTAAGGTTAGAGATTTGAAATTATTTTAGAATTTTACAAAGTTGGGGTTTAAGAAAATAAAATATTTTATGATCTTTTAAACTAAAAATAAAGAAAATTTAAAAATATGCCACATGTCTGTATATAATTGGATAGCATAAAAAAATCTACTTTTGTTGACGGAGAAACCTTACAATAATTACAAAATAAAACGTTATACTATTATTAAACTTAAAAAAATAATTTAGGTAACTATTTTAAAAAGTTCAAGCTTTTCTTTTTTTTTTTTGACGGAAAAGCCTACTTTCTATAAATAATTTGACTGTGTATATGATATCGTTAAGTATAATCAGTTTTGCCTTCGAAAGGGGTTATTTATAGAATTGAGCCAAGACTTTCAGAGCATTATTTTAGAACCATTACAAACGTCCCTAAATTTTTATTATTTATATAATAATAAAAAATTAAGGGGGTTGGAAACAACTTTTATGGGATAAGATAATATTTAGTCCTTCAATTTTACTACTTATTTCACTTTGGTTCTTGTGTATTTTCTTGGACCGTATTAGTCTCTGATTTTGCATTATGTAACACAAGCCTATCCCTTCCAAAAGTCATTAATTAAGTTTTATCATTTTTTACGGTCAATATAATTTCCATGTTGTATTAACTTCAAACATTGCAATATAAAAAGGACTTAATTCATATTTTCCCCTATTTTAGAGGCCAGGCCAAGGTCCTACCTACCTATATTACTACTCCTGCCAGCCATAATATATTTTTTTAACTGGTTAAAATATTAAAAAACCCGCGTGGAAATGGAATCTGAATTTACTTTCTCATGCAACTTGAGTATATTTTTGCTTTTTTTTTATAGAAATTAGTTAGTCGATGAGGAAGCGAACAAGCAGCGGCGAATTCATAATTTTTTTTTAAATTAATTAAAATATTTTTGAGGATGAGCACAAATTATTAAAATTTTAAGGTTAGCACAAATCATAAAATTTAAGGATTAATTTATAAAAATTAAAAAAATAAAACTATATGTGTAAACTTTAAAAAGTTTAAGGTGGGCACGGGACACCCATATTATGTGGATCCACCACTGTGAACGAGCACACAGAAACTAAATTAATTCATATTCCATTTTCATGTGTTATTTTTAATATTTTAACCACTTCTAAAACATATACGCCCTATTTGACAATTAGTTGATAGCGGATTACATTAGCTGATAGCTGATTGTATTAGCTGGTTTAAC
This sequence comes from Hibiscus mutabilis, assembly GCA_019671005.1. NCBI lineage: Eukaryota > Viridiplantae > Streptophyta > Magnoliopsida > Malvales > Malvaceae > Hibiscus > Hibiscus mutabilis. The sequence continues at coordinate 1,550,521 of CM033717.1, read as the reverse complement.
TAGTTGATTATATAAAACTGTTTGGTAAAATTAACTGATAGCTTATAGTTGTTTGATTATTTAAAAAAGCAAAATGACATATAAGGACATGAATATATTCGATGTTTGTTTGAATAGTTTATTAGTTATCAATATTTTGTATCTACCGTTCAAAAAAATATTTTATATCTATTAATATTAATCAGATTATGAAAAATATTTTTAATATAATAATAAGCATATTTGAAGGATCTATATATTAATTTATTATTTATATAATTATTTTTAATATAATATAATATAATTAATTATTAAATATAAATAAAATATAAATGTGTGAGAATAAAAAAACAAAAAAATATTAATTATAGTTTGGAATTTACTTCATGGGCTTATATTCTATCAGTCCAACTTTTTGTGACATTTTATTTTTATTCACACATTTTATTATGCACCGGTGGTGGAAACATTTTATTTTTAGAAGTGTTTGAATTTTAGGGGTTAGGTATTTAGTTTAGGGTTTAGGATTTTAGGTTTATTCACTTAGAATTTAGGGACTGTAGTTTGAATTTAGAGTTTAGGGTTAGAATTTAGAGGTTATAGGTAAAAACCTAAATCTCTACCATATTACTCTAAAACCTAAACCCTAATCTCTAAACCCTATACCCTAACACTAAACCTTAAATTCTAACCAGAAACTCTACATTCTAAACCCCTAAACTATAAACTCTAAACTAAATCCATAACCCCTGGAATTAGAGTGCTTGTAGAAATAAAATATTTCCACTGTCAGTGCATCATATATTTTTCTTTAATATAAATATAATTAATATATTAAGTCAGTAAAAGAACTATTCAAAAAGTCAGTAAAAGAAAATAATTTAAATTAATATATATATTTGTAAAAAAATATTTCACAGATTATTACCAATCATGTGTTTAATTGTTGGTAAGAAGTGACTTTCAGTTGTTTTATTCAAAAATCATATAAAAAAGATAAAAACTTATTCGTAATAATATTTACCACTTAAAATTCAAAATTTTAGTCGTTTATAACTCAATTGATAATCATTAACTCAAAACATCAATTTATTTAAAAATTTAATGATAAAATAAACGTTTATCATACCCGTGATGCAGATGAAAGAGAATATTTTTATGTAAAAATTATTAAAATTTACTCAATTAATGTTAAAAACGAGTGAAATTTATATACAAATTCATCTATATCGTGTTTTATCTCCAAATAATAATTTTTATTTACCAACAATCAATTAGTCTAGAGGAATGAGACACTAGGCCCATGAAGCAAGGTCAAGATTTTGAATCCTAGCAATGTGAATGTAGAAAACTAGGTTGAGAGGGTCACCATTATATTGGGCTTATGCAAAATTCGATCCGAATAAATCGGCAAATTAATCGGTGACTAATATGAAAACGCTCTAAAAATTCAGTGACTATTTATGTAATTTACCCTTTATTTAAATATTATATAAAAATATGAAACGATAAAATTAACCTTAAAGACTTGGACGTGACCTAAAAACTTATAAAAAAATTAAAGGGTAAAGTACATAAACGGTCACTAAACTATGCGGAAAAAAAATAAAATGGTAATAAAATTTTCAAATATTACAAAATGACAATTAAATTTTATGTTTTTGTTACAAAACAAAAACTCAAACGTAAAGGCTGTTGACTGCCATTATAAAACATGATATAATAGTACATTTAATCCTTCATATTTATACATTTAATCAATTTAGTCATAGTCGAAAAAAAATAATAAATTTGAAATAAATTAGAATTGAGGAGAGTGGGGTTTTAACCTTTAGAGGGGTTCTAAGCGCGTTGCAAACCACTAAGCCAAAGCCTTTATTTAGTTATAGTTTTTAACAATATATTATATGTTATGCATTGGGTTTCATTGCTGGCAATAAAAGTAAAAAAGAGAGGTGATGAGGGAACTTGAACTTAGGATTAAAAGGGAGATATTTATTAAATGTATGATATTAAATAATATTATTTATTGGATTTATAATATTAAATAATATTATTTAATATCATTCATTTAATTATAGTCTAATATAAAAATAAATTATCATTTAATTTATAATATTTACTTTAGCCTAGTGGCTTGTCATGTTCAATGTCTCCTTTTTAGTCCCCTCATCACCTCTCTTTTTTTTTTATTGCCAGCAATGAAACTCAGTGCATAACATATAACGTATTGTTAAAAACTATAGCTAAATAAAGGCTTTGGCCTAGTGGTTTGCAACACACTTAGAATACCCTCAACCTAGGTTCAAATCCTATTATCCTCAATATTAATTTATTTTCCTTTTACCAGATGATGACATTTTAGAGGAAAATTATTAAATTATTTTTAACTAATAATAACAGGACCAAATTAAAAAAATGTCTAAATAATAGGGTCAAATTTATTAATTTTTTCAATTAGGATTAAATGTGTAAATATAAAAGATTAAATGTGCTATTAACCATATTTTATAACGGCAGTTAACAACCTTTAACGTCCGAATTACCGTTTAAATTTTTTCAATTAGGACTGAATTGATTAAATGTGTAAATATAAAAGATTAAATGTGCTATTATACCATATTTTATAACGGCAGTTAACAACTTTTAACGTCTGAGTTACCGTTTTGTAACAAAACGGTAATGTTTAATTGTCATTTTGTAACATTTAAAAGTTTGATGACCATTTTATTTTATATAGTTTAGTGACCGTTTGTGTACTTTATCTAAAATAAAAATAAAAATAAATTAATATAATTAAAATATTAATTAATAGTATAGATGTAAATGTAGATAAAAAGATGTATGGTGTGAGAGTGAGTGCGGCAATCATGTTGTAATGGAAAATGGACGAACCATGTTTGAAGTTGAGGTGTGAGTGATTGGAGTCATGATTGGGATGCTGATTTGGTCGTGTCTGTCCCCAAATGGCTAATAAATTCAAACCCCCCATCATCCAACCTTCTCTGACAAGAATAGTTTTAGGGAACAGATTTATATAAATTTTTATTAAATTTATATAATTATAAGAAAAATGATAAAAAAAATTTATTGTTATATAAATTCTGCCTCATTTTAACTTTACCAATCTTATTTAATTTCAAAAAAATCATTTCTTCGATAGATTAGTTGGTATGTTGTTTGTACAATTTACAAGAGGATATGGAATAAAACATATTTAAACATTTAAAATTCTCTAATGTATATGTAGAGAGAAATTTAAATAATATAAACATTGTATTCCGGAGCCATGATTGAACTACGAGGGGAACATATTAATTAATTTAAAATTAATAAATTTTAAAAAAAATAATTGAAAAAAATAAGAGATCAAAGTTTAATTTTATTAATTTTAATTGACATGGTACTAAAAAACAATAAAGCATACACTTTTCAAAAAGATAAAGATTTAATTACAATAATTCTAAAACTTTTAAAGCCTAAAATATAATTAATCCATTAAAATTTTGGGGACATTACCTTTTTCTTGGCTTTGTGCATGATTGTATTAAACTGTATTTTTGAAAGAATATTAACTTAAACCATTTGTCTCCCACAAACACATTTTAAAGCCTAAAATATAATTAATCCACTTCCTTCTCTTTAACCTCCGATAAACTCGATTCAGAAAACGAAACGTTTGTTCCTTCGCATTGCCGAAATTAGTTCAAATAGTAAATAATCTAATATTATTTAAGTATGTTTTGAGTTACACTGAAAATGGACGGTGGTGATTGATGGTCAACTTTGATTTGAAATTATGTGGAGTGGACGGACTTGTCTTAGACTTTTGATATATCTTTAAAAAAAATCTCATGTCAGATTATTTTTTTAAATGTCGTGATTTTTCCCGTAAAAAGTAAAGTCGTATAAATTACAATTCAACTTTAAAAAGTAAATTTTATTAATGATTAGAGAACTAAAGTCGAGTGGATTATAATCTGACTTTTAACAGTGTTTTACATAAAATTAAAAAAAAATCACCATTTTCAACATTTTTTAATTAAAAATATAAATGAATAGTGAAGTCGGATCTTTTTCTTATCGACTTTACTTTTACCGTAACAAATGCTATAAATTTAAAATTAATCTGACAAGCGCTATATTTTAATAAACTTACCGCTTATTATTATCGATATAAAAATTTATATTTTTATTATATTTATTTTATGAGAGAATATTCTCTAAATTTTTGGGCTTTGATGAATGTATTATTATCATGCATATTATTAACATTTTATATTATAATCAATGACAAAGTTAGGATTTGAAATTAAAAGAATAAATTATAAATATGGTAAATCAAATAATTGAAATTCCTAAAAATTCTACACACACGAGGGGTTTATAAGAACAAAACATTTATATGGTAAATCGAATAATTGAAATTCATGTTGATTAAGTATAACTCGATCGGTATTATTATTGGTATAATATATTAGAGGACGTAAGATCCAGCATATTTAAGCGTTCCACGTTTTCTGATTTTATGGGTAGTCTAAATATTGTACACTGAACACATGATTAAGTTATATTCATTAACATAATTAATTGTATTCAATAATAATCGATTTTCATGGTACCATTGCTTTTGCAACTATCAAGAGATTACGGGTTCGATTATACTTTGAAAAATATTTCCTTCGATTTTGAAGTTGAAGAATTATAAAACATATAAAAAATAATATGTATCAATATTTAGATTAAAAAAATGAGATTCACTGGCTGGTTTAGTGGTTAAGAGTATTTAAATTATCTTATTTTGTACGAATTTAAATTTTGATATGAAAATATAATATATTTTATTTAATTAAAAGATTTAAATAAAAAAATATTACAGTCAAAAATAAATAAAAAACGATATTAACGGACTCAAAACCCAATTTTAAGCGGGCCCAATTTGTTGGATCACTTTGGGCCATAATCGAGCGGCGTAAGGAACAAATTGAATAATTAACTAAAGTTTAACGATAATTTATGAATTTTATTTTTTTCATTTACATCACATGTTTGACAATTGAAATAATCTAATATATTAAATAATTAAATATAGATATTAAAAATTATATTACAGAAAAAATAAACATAGACAATAGAACCCAACAAGTGGTCTCAGTAAAAAAGCAGATGATATTTATCTTAAAAAATCAGGGTTTAAATTACTATATCTATAAAATATGTATATTATTAAAGTGTTAAAAAACATATGAACATATATTACATTGTAATCGATACTATTTAAAAAATAAATAAACACAAACAATAATAATTTTAATCATACAATTATTGAGCAATAAATAAGCTTTTGCAAGCTTTAAATGAATTCGACATTATTTTTTTTGGATTATTAAACTAGATTTTAATTTTTATTCACACCCATTAATTTAAATTAACAAATATTTTACAGAATAAACATATTATATTAAATAACATAACTTCATAAACTGTTCATAAATAACATCGTTAGTAACGTCTATTTATCTAACCAAAATGAAAATATGCTATTAAAAAAATAAAAATATGTTTATGAGGAGAAACTATTAGATGGACTATGTTAACCACGTTATCCGCAGTCTAACCAATCAAGTCCGTTCATTTTAAAATAATTACCTAATAAGTATTCGCTCTCTAATAACATGTAGGAAATAGGTGACGATTTACCTTAGGGAAAATGAGATGGACAGACCTGATTGATTGGGATCACATATTACTTGATGAACATGATTCATCTAATAATTTTTCGTTCATGAGACAAAACATCTATCAAATAACGAAAAAGTACAAATTATTGTCAATTAGAAGGATATCATTTGACCCATTGACGATATATAATTTTACGTGTTGTCGTAAATCAAATGATACATATTATTTAAAATGAAGTTTTGTTAACATTAACTTTAAAAGATATATTAATCTAAGATCCACTAATAATACATACAATTATATAATATTAATACATCAAATATAAATCCATCCATTCAACTATAAAATCTTAATTTATATTAAGAAAAAATTTAATGCTGTAAACTATCAATTTTAGACTTTAGATGTTTGTTTTATGTTTATGATTTATGATTTTATGTTTAAAACGTGAATAATTTAAAATTTGTACCGTTCAATCAATGATTAATTTTACTTATTTTTAATTATTAGATGTTAAATTGATAAAAAAGTATAAATACAATGATTAAAAATATTATTTTTACCATTTTCTTAAAGCTACCAAATCAATGATCAATAATAAAATTAAAAAAAAGTTAAAAAATAGTCAAAATTTTCAAATAAAATAAGACAAAACTCGAGTATACAAAAAATAAAATTTAATTTTTAAAACAATACAAAAATAATAACTCGTTTAAACCTAATTTTAAAGTTTAAATAAATGCAAAACATCAAGTATAACTATTATGCCATTGCTTAGTGGAAATAGAAAAACTTATTAATACCACAATAATTAATAATGAAATTTAATTTAATAAATTTAACTATTGATACTTTAAAAATAAAAAAATTAAAAATAAAAATAAAAAAACTAAACTACTAAATGCAAAGTGAAGTACTTTAGATTTTCCACGAAAATTGGCAGGAAAAAGGAAATCACTTTGTTTAATTGTCCGAGAGATAAAATAACTTTAAGGGTAAAATACACCGTTCATCACTCAACAATTTTCTCACTTTTATTTTGATTACTCAATTTTCAAAATTTTCAATTTGATAGCTAAACTTTATACATCAAAAGTTTCTAATCACTCTCGAATATTTTATTATTATTTTTATTTTTTAATATTATTAAATATAAAATAATTTAAAATAAATAATAAAATAATGTTTTATTATTATTATTATTAAATTTTAAAAGTATTTAAAAAAATCTCCCCGTACGTCATCATGGTCGGTCACCATCAGCCATCGACGGTCATTTGACTTCAAATTGTACCGGACGATTCGTTTGGACATGCTGAGTCCGAATTTGGTAGTTGTTTTCATCGAAAAATGTCTAGAAACTCGCTAATCTCAACATAAATGTTTCAGTTTTTTCACTTTTTGATCTCCTTTTTGTGGACTTTGGAGTACTTTCCGACAAAATAAAAGTCAGATTTAGACTCATAGGTGAGACGAAACGACCAATAAAATATGAGACTGAACGGTAAACAATGGCCGATAGACATTTTAGTTTTACTTATTATTTTTTATTTTAAATTATTTTTATATTAAATAATAATAATAAAATGTTATGTCATATTAAAATATAATAAAATATTCAAAAGAGACAAAAAAGTATTTCATGTATAAAGTTTAATTATTAAATTAAAAATTAAAAAATAGAATAACTAAAATAGGAATAAAAAGATTGTTGAGCCACGAATAGTGTATTTTACCAAAAGAATAAGAAAGAGACAAAAAAACAAAAAGGGTAAGCAACAAGTTTACGCATGGTTTCTTTAGCACTGCCAGCTCTGTTCATCTCTCCTCCCAATTTACGGAGTGAGCGAGTTCAACAGATTTTCAATCTTTTCCCAGAAAATTAGGGGAAAATCTGAAAAAACTTGTTCTTTTTCTTCTTCCTTAAACTACATCTATTTCTGTATTTTCTACTTTCATTATCCTTTTTCCAAAACTTCCGGATTTTTCCTTTTTAGTCTGAAGTTGCATATCTAACTCCAAATCTTTCAATTAAAGTTTCCCTTTTTATTTCTTTGCTGTCTTTGTTTGATCTGTTTTGTTGTAGCTGTTTGTTTCTTCTTTTGTTTTCTTTCTTCAAAAAAGTTGAAATTTTTAGCTCAAATTTAGCTGATTTAGATGTGTACTGAAATACCCATTTCTCAAATCTGTAGAATCCCACTCTTCAGCTTAAAATTTCATCCATTTTATGTAATTTTAGCTTCTGAGGTTCATCTTTTTTGCTTAATTTAGGGTTCATCTTAACAATTTCCCCTTTTTTGATCGGACATGGATTACAGTAGAGAAAATGCAGTTCATGTAATTCAGACAAATGGAGATGACCCTTCAGTTTGGGCAACGGAAGAAGATTACCGTGCTTGGTACAACCAAGAAACCTCCGCCGACACTCCTTCGAACTCCGGCTACGACCAAAGACAACCTCAATCCCTGTCCGAACAACCGCCGAACAAGAAACCACGGAATTCCCAGGATGTGAGTTCCAATTCCAGGTCCAGAGCCATAGGCAAGATGTTCTTCAAGACCAAGCTTTGTTGCAAGTTCAAGGCCGGCACTTGCCCTTACATCTCGAACTGTAACTTCGCTCACAGCGCGGAGGAGCTCCGCCGCCCGCCGCCTAATTGGCAAGAAATCGTGGCTGCTCACGAAGAAGAGAAAGGGGTTTCCTCGGAGCTGCCGAGGGAAGAATTCCAAATCCCTTGTTTGGGGTCTACGAGTTTCGTGGGAGAAACACAGAGGTCCTATAAAGGAAGGCATTGCAAGAAGTTTTACTCGGAGGAAGGATGTCCTTATGGTGATAGTTGCACCTTTTTGCACGACGAGCAATCGAAGAATCGGGAGAGCGTAGCTATAAGCTTGAGGCCCGGAGGGTACGGCGCTGGCAGTGCCGGCGGAAGCGGGAATGGATCGAATGCGAAACCGACGAATTGGAAGACGCGGATTTGCAATAAGTGGGAACTTACTGGATACTGTCCATTTGGAAACAAGTGCCATTTTGCTCACGGAGCTGCAGGTATGGTTCATTTGTTGATTGTTTAAACGAATTTCACCATTTTTGTATAGATTATGGAAAGTTTTTATGGTTTTCGATTGTTCGATTCCTATGAGTATGCCAGATTTTGTTTGCTTGATGTGTATACAATGACTGTTAAGTGAGAAATATGAACATAAACTGCATGCATATCCTTGTAACTCAGTAATCACTTCGGTTAATTTGGATTCGCGAGCACTATGCTGTTATGTCGATGCCCTTTGAAATTCGAGAACTTTCGAATTAGCTTAAAGCCGATGCTCGTCATTGTTTTTGTTGTTTCTTAGTAATATAGAGGATAAATGTTTCTTGCAGCTAGTGGGATATATTTGAATGTATTCCTTGTTACTGCAGAATTACACCGATATAGAGGTGGCCTCACTGATGCGGAAACAAAGGATTCTTCTTGTGCTAGCCCTACCGACTCGAAGCAAGGGGGAGGAGGAATGCCCTCAAAAGCTCCTTCCGATGCCGCATCGGTTCCCCCACTTCCACTTTCCGATGTTTATCACTCGCAGAGAACATCTATCGTACTCCAAAGGCCAGGACAAAGAGCTCTTCAGAAATGGAAAGGTCCAGATAAAATCAGCCTTATATACGGTGACTGGATCGATGACATTCAATAAACTCACTTCTTTTAAGCATCGTGACACGAAACAAAGCAAAACAAACCCGAGAAAGACAAGCCTTTTTGCGGTATAGTGACTAGTTCAGAGATACTTATAAGACAGTAGGGTCATGTATCGCATCCGGGAAACCTTTCTCTTTGCTCATTTCAGTTTCTTAGCTGCAGAATTTTCATGTATGAATCAATATTCCATACCTGGCTGTAGACTTTGCCATTTTTATCAGATACCCTTTTCTCTAATACAAAAACCGGGAAGAAAGTTATTCCGGTTGTTGAATTTGTCATTTTTTTTAGTGATCGGGAGAAGGGATTGTACCGGATTGAACCCGAGTCTGGTATCGAATATCGGGGATGATGAAACATGGCTTCAACCCAGATTTTGTAGTTGGAAAAATGAAATTTCATTGGTTACCAAAAATAGCTGTCCTCACCGTGGACTCGCTCAATAAGCCAAGAATATAATGCATACCAAGCAATTAACTTTCCAAATTAAGCTTTCCACTTTTTTCATGCTCCAAACACAGAATGACAATGTCGCCTTGCTTTTCTCTTCCCTTTACACAACCAACAAACAAAAGAAATCAATCCCATTCTCTCTCATCAATGCAAAAACACTTGGCCGGAACCATCTATACTCCGGCCACCAACACCCTGTTTATTCAATGTCGACGTTTTCAAGTCATGCCGAAGGGCCTACCTCACCGAACACCACCCCGCCATTAGCTATAATCATATCAGTAGTTTTGCTCGTTTTGTTCGCCTTTGCTTTTCTCACGGTATGCTTCTGTAGGTGTATCCTACAAAGCCTTGTTAGAACGTGGAGTTGACGGCAGAATCCTTCTGGTGCTGTCGATGCTGCTGCAGGTGCCAATATGAATACCGGCCTTGACCCTGAACTAATTGAAGCTTTCCCTACATTCTATTATTCAACTGTCAAAGAGTTTCGTCGCGAGAAGTACGGTCTAGAATGTGCTATTTGCTTAGGAGAGTTCAAGGACGACGATATGCTTCGACTTCTGACGATTTGTTGCCATGTTTTTCACAAAGAATGTGTTGATCTATGGCTCGAGTCACATAAGACTTGTCCATTTTGTCGTGGTGAGCTAGACGAACCGAGGCAGTCATTAGACAAGTCTCCTTTGATTGTTCGTAGCAATTCCATGCACGAGTTAGGAGCAAATCAAAGTCCATTACAGGATGCTGTTTGCATCGACATTCGAGAAGATAACGGCGACAAGACAGTTGGTGGGGGCGATGATGAAGCAACGACTTCTTCAGGTACAAGACGACGGCATCATAGTATCCCAAAATTTTCGAGATCGAATTCAACCGGCCACTCCATATCTAGGAGTAGAGAAGAGGATAGATATACTTTGAGATTGCCAGAACATATCAAAACAAAAATTGTAAGGGGACACAAGATCGCCAGAAGCTGTATCGCATTCGGAGATTTTGCCAGCCCCTCCGAGTACAGGAACCAACGGTTCCGTGAAACATCGGAGACATGTCGAGGAGATGATAAGGTTTAAGTTTGTACGGATTTTTTTCTCACAGAACCTCAATTTTGACATTATCTTAGGAAGTTCTACATAGAGTTTACTGCAACCAAAATGTGACAACCTTTCTCAATTCTCATTGTTTCTTTAGCTGGATCCGAAAAACCCGAAATTAAGCTTTAGCTGGAACTGGTTGTCCATGTTTTATTGAGTTAACTTTGTTTTTCTTTTGTTTATTTTTGTATTAGTCAATAGAGTTTCAAATTAATGCCTTCCATTTAATTGCTTCAACTTTGCTTTTCTATGTTGTGGAAGATGAAGAATGAAGTTGCAGGCTTTGGTATCTATATTAGGTCACGGGATCGAGTCCCGTGATACTACGATATATGCCATACTATACCAAACATGGAAGCGAATTGAAAACAGATTACAAATGTTCTTTATGATCTAATCAGTGGACCGCAGGCAAACAAAAAATGCTCGAAAAAAGCATCGAGATAGCTCTTGATTTCATATGAAGATTGCAGTTCTCACTTAGGCTAAACTAAACTATCTATGGTGACAGATATATAAATGCAAAAAGGGTTTGCTTTTACAGAGGAAAATAAGGGTATCTTACTCTTGCTTGCCTAGCAAGAAAGAATTGACCACTCGAAAAGGATCTCTTCATTGCAACAGGGTCCATTACACAGTGCAAGACCCTTGTTTTATTGTTAGGCTCTGTGGATTGTTTCGATGATGATCCGGCAACACCTGATGAGAACCGGCACTCTTCCTCTTGATCCATGAGCAAAATATCGGCTACTGAAACTTGGGTTTGACATAAATAGTCCATGGAAAGTGATTTCATCTGTTGATGATCTTCTCTAATCTCGATCACTGTGTTTCTTCCTTGAGCATTGGCTATATTGTTTGCAGCAGCTATGTTTTCGTTATGCGAAAGTTCATTGCCGGGAGGGATTTCTGTCATAGGAGGCAGCAACGGGAGTGGTGAAGCGCTAAAGGAGACTATATTAGCCCGACACAGAGGGCAATTCGAATGAGAACGAAGCCATGCATCAATGCAATGGACATGGAAAGCATGGCTGCATTTAGGCAACAGCCTTAAACTCTCATCTTCTTCGAACACACTGAGGCAAACAGAACAATCCGTTCCTTCAATCAAGCCATCACCCTTCCTATATTTGCAAACCGTAATGGAGCTGATGAGAGCCTCATCCAAACCGGTAGTCGTAGCTTGCCACGGTTCATGTGTAGACATGTCGTGATTGTCGTCCAACACATCACCACTACTCCTACGATTCTCTCTTCTTTGAGTCGAGTTCACATTCTTCCCACAATACTTATATAGTATGGCATAGTAACTCACTAGTAGAAAAGCACATGCTAGAACGCCAATGATCGCGACCATTAGAGGGGAGAAATTACGGCCCGAATCATCATCCGGGAATCCCATCGGAGCCGGAGGAGGGAAGTTGATATAGCACCATTGTGGACAATACAAGCTACAAAAACCTTGAGAACAGTCTTGGGTGTTCATGTATGGCACCCGGGTTTTATTCGGGCCACAAACAGACCCCAAACACAACAATCGAATAGCAAAGAATCAAAACAAGTACCTTATAATCAACAGAATGCTAATGCAGAACAGAGTGTAAGCATATGAGAGGCTCCTCCTTAAATGCACTTATTGGAAGACAAAAAAAGCAGCCTAAGGCCAAATGGGGCTTACATGAAAAAGCAAAGCAAGGACAGGAAAACAGGAAGACAGATACTATTGAGTATTCCCTTTAGCTTCTTTTTCTTACCTTTCATTTCTTTAAGGGTAAAGTACACAAATGGTCACTAAACTATTCAAAAAAAAATACAAAATAGTCATTAAACTTTCAAAAGTTACATAATAGACATTAAATTTTAATTTTTGTTACAAAATAGTCACTGAACCGTTAACTGTCATTAAATAAAATCCGTGGCAATTACGAAAATTTGAATAATAACACATTTAATCCTTCATATTTACACATTCAATATATTTAGTTATAATTTAACCCTCATAATTGATGTCTAAATTGATTGAATGTATAAATATTGAGGATTAAATATGTTATTATACAAATTTTCGAAACTGTCATGTCACTCACTTAACAAAAATTAAAGTTTAATGCTCATTATGTAACTTTTAAAAGTTTGGTAACCATTTGTGTACTTTACCCTTTCTTTAACTAATCCCATATGTTCCCCTTGCCATTGAAGCAAAGGACTTCCATTTCCTTAGTAAGGGCAAGTAAAAGAAAGTTTAGAGTACTTAGCAAAGGGAAAAAGGAAAGCTTAAACTCAAGCTACACCTAGATGTTTAATCAGGTAAAGTTGTTGTCAAAAGAAAAAAGAGTACTTAGCAAAGGGAAAAAGGAAAGCTTAAACTCAAGCTACACCTAGAATGTTTAATCAGGTAAAGTTGTTGTCAAAAGAAAAAAGTGGTTTTAGTCAAATGAAGAAGCGTTATTTGGTCAAAGTGCTATGACCAAGAAACCACTTTCTCGCTAACCAAACAGCTTAGTTGCTACTTTTTCTCTTCTTTTCATTCCTACTTTTTTTTTTCAGTGGTCTCCATCTCTCTCCCAGGCTGACTCCAATTCTCTAAACCCTAAGTGACCAATAAATATGTTATCATAACAAGAACAATGTTCCTAATAATAAGATAATAATTACCCATTCAGAATAAACATGCCTATGTTTAACATGATCATGCTCCACCTACATTGAATTCCAAATGAATGTCGAATACGAAAAGTTACATAAGGATCAAACCTTTTAATATGATCAAATCGGTGCTAAATCATTTCGAAGATGCTTAAATAAGGGTCAAACCTTTCAAAATTGTTAAATAAGGACCAAACCATTTTGAATATGCTCAAATAAGGTTCGACCGTTATGTGTACCACAAAGCGGGATGAACTGCACGAAAAGCTCTTATTTTAGCATATTCGAAAATGTTTGATCCTTATTCGATCATTTTAAAAGATCACTTGCATAGGCATATTAACTTTCTGACTCTAGTCTCATTTGTACACTGTTCTGAGAAAGATGGAAAGAAGAGGTCCAGGTGAAGATTCTAAGACTCTTCGTTTTGGCCATCGGCCTCCGTCTTTTCCTCTTTCCTTTCTCCCCCGGAATCATCATCTTTTCTTTCACTGAATTTTAAACGTATCGGTCGGTCCATCAATTCCTGAAAAACAAAGAAGACTTATGAGGTCGTTCGAAGCACTCCGTTTCAATGACAATTACAGACAAGCTAATATAAGGAAACTTATGGAGAGAAATTGTTCATCAACAACAATGCAGCAACTTAATTTAGAGGAACATCAAAGTTATGTCCAAGAGAATTTCATCATGCAAGAGAGTTATACTCGAATCACCTACATACGCCTTAAAACCAATGCATTATCCAACATTATAGTCTATGATAGTTCTTTCCAAAAACGAGCAGAAAGTGTGAAACGATGCAAAGTGTGAAAAAAGATGTATTTAAATTCGATTACCATCTCATTTAGGGTAGAAAGTGCCGCCTCGGCTTCCTCGTTTGTGGCAAAGGAAACAAAGCCATAACCGGAAGACTGTCCAACAATAACCCTAGCTGAAACTGGATTAAAGGCAGAGAAAAAATCTCGGAGGTGACTCGACCTAACTTTCCAAGCAAGATTCGACACATAAAGCTTATGACTTGTCTCACGAGAAGGAACGATTGGCTGTGGAGAAGGTGGTGCAGGTTTCTTGTATCTCCTTGCAAGCTCTACTCTAATAATTCTCCCCGACACTTTCTGCACCACAAATCATAGTTAAAATATGCAAAATGAGATACATTTAACAGAAAGCAATTCTCTTATTTTATTCTTGATGATAATCTATTCCGCCTTTTACGACATTTCAGCTTCCGCTCCATCATGAGGTCATACAAGAAGGGTAACCTTTGTTACCCGAAATTGTTATCTCCCTTGCGAGTTTCAAGTTGGCATGCATGATATGAATCAGGGAATGCTAGCGGTTCAATTTAGTCAAACGAACGATCCCAATAGCATATAGTTTATCATAAAATTATTGAGTAAAATAAACAACTCACAAACTTTTGAATTTAGTTCATACTAAGAAAAGACCAGCCTTGTCGAATTACGCCTTATAGAAGTAGCTCATTGCGTTCTAGTTTTCATTCCTTGTACAAAACCAATCTAACACGGCCTAGTTAATTCCAAGGACATCATTGAATATCTTACAACTGATGATCATTCATACATCCACATCAAAAAGATTTCATTTAGTCCAATCTAACAATGAAAATATGCAAAATTGCAAACAGATTTACAACTTACAAGCAAGTACAAGGACCAAATTGATAAATTTCAGAGAATATATGGCTAACCTTCATTCAACCAAACCAAACAAAAGAGTAGAAAAACTCTGAAAAAGAAATAAAAAAATACTTACATTAGAATCGAGTTTATCAACAGCAGCCTGAGCTTCTTCACCGGAAGCCATTGTCACAAATGCAAAGTTCTTATTTCTCCCATCCTTTTCCTTTATAATCTGAAAAAAAAAAGACAAAGTTATTTTCTTTTTCATTGAAAGAAAGAGAAACCGATAGTATTATAGAGAAGGGAATAACCATTAACCTCAACATCTGTAACATTCCCACATCGGCCAAAGAGGTTTTTGATATCAGCAACCGTATAAGACCAAGGCAAATTCACCACAAAAAGCTTTCTCCTCGCATTGGATTTCTGGGTTTTATCTGTTTCAGCTTCTAAACCCACCTCTTGCAGTGTAGAACAGAGAAGGAAACTTAGCTTGTTTTGGGTGCTGATTAACGGAGAAATGGAGATGTTGCGAGAAAGCCAAGGAGTGGGCTTGGAAATGTTGGATGTTGAAGAAGATAGCGTTGTGGGTTTGGGATATAAGAGGAATTTAGAGGAGGAAGAAGAAGGGAAACATGAAAAGGAAAGTGCTGCTGCTACTGCTTCAACGGCTGCCATTGTGTTCTGAGTTTCTGGTTCGATGCGAAGCAAAGGTTTCAACTTTGTTTTCTGGATAAGAGCGAGCGAAGATTTGGACAGGCAGAATCGGGATACTAAATTTTACACGGCCTATTAAAGTTTTTTCCTATATATATAATATATAATATAATATATATAACAATGTTTTTAAAAAATTAGAATAAATTTTTTGGAAAAAAAAAGTTAATATTGAAAGTGGTAGATGTTTTTGCTTAAAAAAATGTAAAAATAACAACTTTTTAAGTAAAAATGTTAAATTTTTAAATGTTTGAAATTTATTTTTAAATATTTTTTGTATTAAATAAACTTTATTTATAAAAATATTTTATACCCGGTGACAGAAATATGTGAGGGTGAAGAGGGACAATTGTCTTTTAACTCTAATTTTTTTTTCTAACTTTATTTTCTTATATAATTATTTTTAAAAAAATTGTTTATTTTAGATTTATCCTTCGCACTTTTAAATATTTATATTTTATTTCCTAACCTTAAATACCGGCTCAATCCCTGACCTCTTCTCCCTAGATCTTTGAACTGCAACTTGCCTGTTCGTCCCTATAACTCGGTTGCAACTTAGTGTTTGTACATTTTCTTTGTGGTTTCAATTAATTATTAATATTCATATTCATATTCATTCTCATCTATTATGTTACATGGATGCCATGCATGTCAACCGGACTTAGATTAATTGAGATCTCAGATTCGAATCTTATTTTATATAAATTATGTGTGAATTATTTTTAAATCTATTTAAAATTAAGTTTTATTAGACACAATCTTATCTAAATTTATTCTGATTACCGATACGTTTATACATTATAATGATTATAATCATTCAAATATATATCTTATAATTATACTTTAAAAAATCCCATCATGATTTGGTTCATGAATTTCATGATCTCTTCTTTCTCCATAAAAGAAAAAAAGCATGGGGCACAATAAAATCCAAACTACAAATAAATATCTAATGTGCCAAGAAGACAAAACTAGTTAACCAAGAACACAACTCAATGGTTAGACAATGACTGATCGACTCGATCCTTGCAAGGAAAAACATTTAGGAGGGAAGGGTATTTTTTTAAGGGTGAATTACACTAAATACCACTAAATTTTTAGGTATGTATCGGTTATATCATTAAATTAAAAATTAGTACTATTTGAGTCCTGAATTTTAGTTTAGGTTTAAATTATATTATTAGACCGTTAAATTTTTTTCATGAAATTACACACAAACCATTAAGATCTGTCCACATCATCAAATTTAATGGTTCGGTAGTATAATTGATGTTTAAACTAAAATTTAGTACTAAAATAACATCACATTTTAATTTAATGATATAATCGATACTAAACTTTAACTTTCGTTGTAGTTTACCCTATTTTTAAAACCTATTCATCAACTTTTTTATTCTCATATTTAAGCATTTTCAATTATTCTCAAATACATATAATTATTTAAGTGTCGAAGAAGATTTGAGTATTTGCGTATAATCATAATGGAACTTATTGTATTATTTAATGAAAGGTTAAATGAAAAAGTAAGGACTTAGGGTGCACATTTTACTTGCCTATATGGCTATACGGCCGTCCAAATGTTAGGTTTCATTTTTTACTCGTTTTGATAAAATTTGTCTCTTGTGAATAAAGTAAAGAGCAAGAACAAAATAGATGAACGAAAACAACATGAGAGACAAAGAGAGAGATTTGTATTATATTCTCAAAGTAGGGTTGTGTACTATGCTTTCTTCAAACTCTATATTTATAGGCATAAGATAAAAACCCTAATTTCAATGGGTATTAAGCCCTAATAATAAAGTACATTAAAGTCTCATTTAATATAGGGATATCCACCATAAATAAAGATATTTATAACACTCACCCTTGGATATCCATGAAGATAATGTGTCTCGTTAAAACCTTACTAAGGTAAAAATCATGTGGGAAAAAAATTTCTTAGTCAAGGAAAAAGAGTACACACGTCTTTGATACGCATAACATGTTGCCTCATTAAAAACCTTACCAGGAAAACCCACTGGGACAAAACCTCAGTTAAGGGGAAAAGAGTGCAACGCGTATTTACTCCCCCCTCATGAAAAAATCACATAATATCTTTGAATCTTCATAATTCAATCTTGAATATAATCTTCAAATGTTGAAGTAGACTATGCACTAGT
This sequence comes from Hibiscus mutabilis, assembly GCA_019671005.1. NCBI lineage: Eukaryota > Viridiplantae > Streptophyta > Magnoliopsida > Malvales > Malvaceae > Hibiscus > Hibiscus mutabilis. The sequence continues at coordinate 1,532,447 of CM033717.1, read as the reverse complement.
GAATAGATCTTACAAATTACGGTTTGAAAGGATTCATCAAATACTATTTTTCTGAAGATTGTGAGGGACGAAACTTTGAAGAAATATGTTTCATTTTGTCACATTTGATGTATCCACCTTAAAATATAACTTTTACATTATCTCTACACAAGATAGCTTGCATATTATCTTGTGAAAGCAATTCACATATCTTCTGGATATGTTTAGCCAAACACATATTTCGGCTTTACCTCATGCATAACAATTATTTATATGTCTGGAAAGGCATCGAGTTTTGAAAGATCTAAAGGTAATGGTCTCGTAAGACTTAGATAGTATTTCTGGACCAACTAAGATATGATGCTTCCAAATCAATTAATATATATATGGTGCTTTGCCTCAAGAATATCATCACCCTTTTCTCGAGGGCAGAATAGATCTTTGTTTACATTAAGAGACCTAGCAACCATAAGGATGATCAACGAATATGCGTTATGCTTGTAAAGTCTCTTTAAACATTTTTCTATGTATGTCGATTGATGCACAAGGATTCCATTGTTAAGGAGATCTCTTCGCGAGTCTCAACGATATTCAAATCATCAACATACACAACAACAACAACGAAAAATCCAGAGCTAAACCTCTTAATAAAAATGATCGGGGAAATTGAATCATTCTTATAGCCTTCCGCTAATAAGTATTCATTAAGCCGATTATACAATATGCACCAAATTTTCATAAATAGATAAGTTCAATTTGATTGAATAGTGTTCTCGAGAACTTGAATTAACTGCTTCTGCAGTCTAAATCCTTCCGGAAGTTTCATAAAAAATATTATTATCAAGAGGCTCATACAAATATGATGCAACGACATCCATTAGGCGGAAAATAAGTCTTTTATTGCCAGACTAATAAAAATCTTTTGCATCCACCACCTAGGAGTATGTTTCCTCATAATTTATTCCATGTCTTTGTGAGAATCCTTATGCAACCAAACGAGCTTATATCTCGTGATTTTCCCTTTTATTTCTCTTTCTCACAAAAACCCTTTTATATCTACGGGCTTTACACCTTCCGATGTATGAACTATAGACCCGAATACTTTTTCTTTCGAAAGAGATTTTAGTTTCGCCTAAATTGCCTCTCTTTATTTTGGCCAATCATTTCTTTTTTTACATTGTCCAATTGACAATAGTTCATGATCCACATCAAAATCTCTAGTGCTATATTGCATACAAATGTATTATCGACGTCGAGATGATTTCGGTTCCACTTATTACCAGACATGACATAATCTATTGAGATTTCTTTATTATCAGGTACCTGAGTCATGCCATTGTCTCTATTGGAGACCTTTTAATCTCTTTTAGATATTTTCATAATATGTTGATTCTTCGATCAGGCCATCATAAAATATAGCTCATTTTATTTTTCGAGAATTTTTATCTTTGAAACCTACTTGTCTACCACGCTACAAGCGTAAGTTAGACTCATTAGCAACAAGAGTTTGTCCGTCTAGGACATCAAATTTAATCGGAGCATTCATAGTTGATATATGTGACTTAGTCGTTCTTTTAGAGTCAACAAAATCATCTGGCAATTGATTTGCTAAATGAATTATCCTTTGAACTTATAGTTCACATTGTTGAGTACGTGGATCAAATTGAGATAATGATAATTTATTCCAACTTATTTCTTTTTTCAGCTATTTATTTTCTTCCCCTAATGTTGGAAAAACTGACTCATTAAAATGATAGTCAGCAAATTGAGCCGTAAATAAATTCCCCATATGAAGCTCAAGATATTTAATTACCGAAGGGGATTCAAATTCGAAATATATTCTCAACCTCCTTTGAGGACTCATCTTTGTGCGTTGTGGTAGAGCAATTAGAACATATACCGCACACCCAAAAATTCTAAGATGAGAACTATTTGGTTCCTGACCAAAAACCATATGTAAAGGGGATAACTTGTGATAATTTGTTGACTTGATGCGAATTAGTGATGCTATATATAAAATGACATGTCACTAGCATTATCAATAGTGATTATCTTTATAGGATAATCTAGAAAATGTGCTCATAATTTTATCAACTGAGCAAGTAACCTCACAAACGCCAAGTTGCGGGTTGATAACAAGGATACATGTGACCATCTAGTCGATGCATCGATTAAAATTGTAAAATATCTAGATGATCTATAAGAATGATGTATGGGCCCATATATATCACCATGCATCTGTTCTAGAAAATTAATAGATTCATAATCTATCTTAGCTGGTGATGGTTGAATAATCAATTTGCTTTGAGAGCAAGCGCCACATGAAAGAAACATTATTTCGAAGAATCTGTCAGTTCTTCAATCAATGACCACATGAAGTGTCAATAAATTTTCGCATCATAATTTAACCGAGATGGCCTAACCGGTCATGCCAAATAATAAAGTTGTCAGTAAACTTCTGGTTTACAATAGCATGAGCTTCAATTTTGTACTGATTCTTGTGTAGTACAATGTAGATGATAATGTATGTAATTTTGTCAAGATTTTCTTATTACCTTGAGTTATACTCGTAATATGGAGATAGTCAGCATCCCCTTGACTAATGGCCACAATATGATATTCATTTATGTGAATATCTTTAAAATTCAACAAGTTTCTTTGCGATTTTGGCGAGTATAACGCATTGTGAATATGGAATAGAGTTCCATTTAGCAATAACATATTTGCTCTTCCAGAGCCTTCTATGATATTAGTACTTCCGGATATAGTACTCGCATTATTCCCTTTCATTTTAAATGGGAAAATATGTATAATTATGCACCTTTCGATATGTACTTTGTTCCATTAACTTCGGGGAATGAAAAATATGTGCTTTGTACCATTCACTTCAGGAAATGAAAAATATTAAATATAGCACATATCAAATCAATTATCTATCAAAGATAATGTCACAATAACTTATTACTTTTCTGGAGCATTGATATTTTAGTACTTTGAGATATAGTACTCACATTTCCCCCATTGCATTTAAATGGAAAAATAGTTCTTATATTTAAGTATAGTATGAGTACCTGCACTGTCTGCTAAGCATAAATCGCCACAATTCATTGCATATTTTATTCCGAAAGTAATCATATTCTTCAAAGGATAAATAAACATAAAGCGTAAATAAATAATATGTAAAGTAAATTAACATAAATAAATAATAAATAAATGATCAATTATTCTCTTTAGAGGTTATAAGGGAAATAAAATAAACGGCGAATTATTCCCTTCAAGGGTTATGAGGAAATCAACAATATCTAATTGAGCTGGACCAAAAACGCCATAATTATTTTCGCCATAAACAAAATTTGTTTATATTTTCTTTCCTTTATCATTCATGATTGTGGATAAAGGTCCATAATACTTCGGCGTTCGGCAAATACAAAGCCAATGATTTAAGTTGCCGAATCTATGGCACATAGATTTCTCTTTCTTAGAATGATATTTTGCACTATTGGCATTTTTATTATTCCACTTGTGGTGGGTATAATTATTCTCAAAATGACCATAATGTCTTTGTCCATAGCCTTGACCATGACCACAACTACTAATGTGACATTTTTTTCATTATAAAATCTCACATTCACTTCAGGGAATGGAGTGAAGCCAGTGGGCCTTTAAGACATTTTTCACGATATTATGTCTGAGGACAACATTATTTGCATGAAAAGTGTAGTATGTGTTTTAACATATCTTCATCAGTAATATTTTGACCACATAACTTTAATTGTGAAGTAATTCGAAACATAGCAGAGTTATACTCGCTTACTGATTTAAAATATTGCAATTTCAGATGCAACCAACCATATTGAGTTTTAGGTAGAATAACATTTTCTGATGGTCATATCGTTCCTTTAGATTAATTCAAGGAATAAGAGGATCTTTCACCATTAAATATTCAGATTTCAACCCCTCATGGAGGTGACAGCGAAGAAGTATAATGGCTCTGGCTTTATTTTGAGCAGATTATTCCAAAGATTTAATCCTCGTACGCGGCATTGTTAAACTAGTTCACAAGGTCATTTAGAAACCTTCTTTGAGACCAATAGCCTCGCAGAACGGGATGTCCAGTCAATATACTTGGATTAAACCAACAGAACAGATAACATAAATCACCATAATTTATAACAGTCTTCTTGTAAATCATAAATCACCATAATTTATTGCACTTTAAAATTGTAATTTAAAGAATAAAAAATAAAGTTTATCGATATTGATTTTCCTCTCGAAGACAATGAAGACATAAATTATCAAGACAGCTCCTCATAATCTCTTTATGTCATATCTCTTTTCAAGCCATTTAAAGATATCATGTAAAACTCAAAATATGGTTAAAATAACATAAATAAATATTGATCTTTAAGTATGAGGATATATTAATAAGTATACGACATAATTTTCTTGCCCCATAATTAAAGCCTTTTACTTCGAGAAGCATTGATCTACAGTTGAGAGCAAGAGAAGCCTTATCCCCCATAATGTCACACAACCCTTTGCAATGTAAGAACCAAAATTTTATTTTTCTTCTAGCGAAATACTCAAAAATCTCTTGTTTCCTTTGCATTACTATTGTGAACCCGAACATGGCGAAGTCTATATTATTTATAGACGTTGCTGCTACGAGGGAAAAATCAATCTGAGAGAAAAATAAATTCTAGAGAAAGTGACAGATAATTAAGGGTGATTGGTCAAATATTCAAAATATTAGAACGAAATAATAATTGAATAATATATCAAAATACACTAACATCAATATAAGAGTGGTTAATCAATTTTTATATCAATATATAAATAAATAAAACATACCAGAATTTTCAAGCTAAGTTGAATATATAGTAGATGTAATCACCAATATCTTGTTGAAATCTTTTTTCGGGAATTGCCGACAAGAAGCGAGATCGTGCTGATAACGTGTTGTGAATAAAGTAAAGAGCAAGAACAAAATAGATGAACGAGAACAAGATGAGAGACAAAGAGAGAGACTTGTATTATATCCTCAAAGTAGGGTTGTGTACAATGCTTTCTCCAAACTCTATATTTATAGGCATAAAATAGAAACTCTAATTTCAATGGGTATTAAGCCTTAATAATAAAGTACATTAAAGTATCATTTAATATATGAATATCAACCATAAATAAAGATATTCATAACATCTCTTTGTATTTTAAAATTATCTCATTAAAAAACTCAATAATTTTTCTCATTTCGTTTTCTACTTCTTTTTAGTTTTTCAATAAAAAAAGTTAAATTTTTAAAGATAAGGAACATTTTACCTTTTTCTCTCGACTTTCCCCTCCCTTCTTAAAATTAAACCCTAGTAGTTGCACCCCTTACTCACAGGCCAGCAGCCGCCGGTGGTTCGGTTGAGTTCCCCTCTGAAAAACAAGTCTCTTCTTTCTCTAATGGGGCATTTTGACTCCTCGACGATAGAGGGCACCGCCCAAAACAAAACTTTGAAAGCGAGATCGATATTATATATATTTAAATTATAATATTTATTTTAAAAACATAATTATTTTTTATTTTTAAAAAAATCCTTAAAATCAGTAGCCGATTTTTTTTGCCATTTGGGCAGTGAACCGACGAAGTGGGTTCCACCATGGTGCATTTTGCTGCTCAAAGCTTTCGAATACGTGTTTTTCTATGTTCACATAGGCATGTCAAATTGAACAAAAAGGGTACGAAAAAAGTACTCTTTTCATATTTATCCTTATAAAAAATTTTCATTTATTTTTATTTACTATCAGCAAAATTTATAATCATTTCTACTCAATTAAATGTAAAGTGAGACGAATTCTCGCAAAACCTACCCATTAACATCTCTAGTTTCGCATGTACATCTAAGATGGACCCGTTGTCGGAAACTTAAGATGAACCAGTTTATCACGTATAACGTATTTATTTTATAATCATAGATATTCAATTTATTGATTTATTGGTAAAACCCTAAAAAAACTCCCTAGATTTACATTTTCCCTGACCAAAAGTTAAAAGTAAAACAGGAGTAAATCAACCACTTGAATATAAGCAAAATTGTAAGCTGCTCAACGTGAGATGGAAACCGGGTGCATAAGATCAGGGTTGTGTTTGGACCGAGGGCTCACCCTTTTGCAAGGAGATGATCCCATTCTTTTCTTTATTTTACCTGCAGGTTGTGGACTCAACAGAGCCATTAATTTTGCTCCTCGTGCACTCGGCATCTTTTTGGCATATCGCATCGCTTCGATTCTTCCTCGGTCCATCTCGGGTGTCTTGTTGGCTGCTGCTCTTCTGCAAACACCCCCACGCTTCTCGTCTTTCGAATGAGATCGTGTAACACGTCCTGTAAATGTAAGCCTCTAGTTATGTCATGTTATCCTAGAAAAAAGCATGTTATGTAACATAATAGCAAGGCATTCCTTTACCTGAAATGTCGGTCCGACACTTCTCCAGACATGGAGATTTGGATGGCATCAAAGGGGAACCACTGCCATTTGTAGCTTCGTCGGAACTATTGGTTGACTCTGGTGGTGGCATAGAAGCGTCGGCCATAGGAATATCATATACGGAGACATTGGACTTTGATACATTAAATTCTGATTCAACTGCACACGGTTCGTTGACCTTAGCTTCAAAATGTGCTTCACAAGAGAACTGAGATAAGACTCTATCAGCAACATCTTTAGATTCATTGGCACCAAAATCGGCATTATTGTCCTCCCGGGGATTAGCGGCACAGTCTATGTCATCTAGAACAGACTTCGGTGAAGAACCGGAAGTTCCCATGTCTGCACAAGCCTTTTGCACTTCTATTGCAGTTGAAAACCAAGGTATACCCTGCTTAGCATATAGCAAAATGTAGGCTTCTTGAGAAAGGACAGCTTCTTCTTCAACACAAGTAACCTACAAAAGATCGAACATGACAATTTCAGTGAACTTAACAGATTCAAAATGTTTAAAACATCATTATACTTGATAAGCAAGAAATCTTTAACAAGAAACATATTGGAACAATTTTGCAAACATGGTAACTATCCTTAGTAAAAACAAGAATGCAAGTTATACTCAAAACAAGTTTGTCAACAATCATTACCCTTGAATCATTCATCTTATGCCATGTATCAGGAAAGGACCGAATGTAGCAAACGTAGTGTCCAGAAGTTGGTCTGAATCCAGAATGCTTCACAACTGCATATAGCTGATACCTCAATTCCTCCTATTGCAAAAGGATAACAAATTAGACATTCAATAAATTTTGAACCAAAAACAAACTAATCGAACATCAAATTGTGTCTTTTCGAATGCTCGCAAATGACAAACCCGATACTAAGAATAACATACAAGTATCATTTTTGCATTTGCCTAGTGATAATGTAGATGATAGCAACAAAGGTGATACTCACATTGTTTCCTTCTTTGACAATAGTGTAAGGCTGCAGATCCAACTCCAGTGGGAAGTCTACATGCTTGTCAATCTTCTCAATAAAAGTTCCTTCAGTCTTAAATCTCTTCAAATGGAATGTTGCAATGGCAGGAGCTTCATCTAGCATTAGTTGTTTTTCTACCGACACTTGTTCTTTACAATTCTCGCATCTAAACTTTGCCTCCAAATCGTCTATCTTTTCCACTTTGGTGAAAGACTCTAATGCACTCAGAAGAGAGTCCGCATCTTCAATTTCCAAACTCAGATCATTCAAGGGCTCGTAAGTGCACGAAATATGGCCACAATTGCAACAACATAGCTGAAAACATCAAATTCAAACACATTCAATACATGATAAACACTCTAACTTTGAAAAGAAAAAAACAGTTCTATAAAAATGACTAAACGTGATCGAGTTGAATCATTCATACTCTGCTAACAAGGAGACCGCCATAAACCTTCTTAACAAGGCAATCATCAACAGTGGACAAATCATTTCCGGGCTTTGAGAAACAGCTTTCAAGCTTATCTAACATGCATTGCAGGAACTCATGAGCATCTTCCTGTTGATATCTCTGGAAAAACGATGAGATACCTGGTTTCATGTGAGTCAAGAATCACAATCATGAACAAAGTTCAAATCATTTCATACTTTTCAAGCCACTCCGTGTACTCGAAATACACATTTCCAATAACATTGTTACAATAACTAAAGGAAAAATAATCAAAATTTTCTAAAAATTCAATTCTGGACCAAACAAATTATAAAATCAATCAAGCTAATAGTAACTAAATAAAAGATACAATTCAAATTGTCGAAAATTTTGGAAGGCGATACGATTCCTCCAGACGAATTCAATGAAAGCTCGCTATGATCACGAACAGCACAAAGTAAACAAAAACCCTCATTATCACCTGGCAAATCCAACAAAAATGAAACAATGAGAAATCCCAAAAAGGAAACAAAGAAACAGAAATTAAAGCAAGAGACTTACGACCACAAGGCTTCTCGTGATGATTCGATGATCGGAGACCCGAAACAAATGGAACAGTGTGAGTAAAGCATTGCAAAACAGCATTGATAAAACATGTGTTGCCCAAATTTTCCAGCCCAGCACCCTGCATGATCAACATCAAAATTTTGATTTATACTACCATTGTACCTAAATGTATGTTTATAGACAAATTGACAAGAAAATATTAAGACCGGAACATACCACACCGGTTGGTTTGTCTTCGGTTCTAGAATCTTCTGTCGAAAACAAGGGCTTTGACCACGAATGTCCCCATCTGGAAAATCTAGAGCTAGAGGATTTGAATTCGTTGTCTCTCCGACTATAGCTGTAAGGAGAATTGTTGTCGCTATAGTGCCACGTATCCTCTTCTTCTTCCTCTTGTGAATAGTTTTCCGGTTGCTTAGATTGACGGAGACCCTGAGTCGGCTCAGATTCAGTAGGAAAAGCTCCGGCGGCGGTTTCCATGGTTTCAGGACCAAGGGAATCAACGGCCATCGGGGAAACAGAAGAAGACCCAGAAAAAGAGAGATTTTGAAATTTCAGAAACGGTGAAGCTCAATCTTGTTCTTAGAGGAAGTAAATGAAAATTGAAGAGGGAACTTAGAGGAGGGAAATTGAAAAAAAAATCGGGTTTTTTTTCGCTTTATATACTTAAAAGTATATCAATTTTTTTTAGTACCTAAAGTATTTTGTTGATCAAAATAAGTACATAAAATATATTTCTTAGTTAAATTAGGTAATTAAAGTATATTTTTTTGGTCAAAATATGTACTTAAAGTATTTTTTCGTCATAATAAGTACCTAAAGTATATTTTTTTGTCAAAATAAGTACCTAAAGTATATTTTTTGTTAAAATAGACACATAATGTATTTTTTAATTAGGGTAATTATTCTATACACAAGCGCTTGTGGAAATTTTTTTACACAAGCGCCTTAGTTTTAGAGGTTAGGGACTTCGTTTAGGGTTTAAAGTTTAGGAGTTTAAGTGTAGTAGTTTTGAATTTAGGGGTTGTTGATAGAATTTTGAGTTTATGGTTAAAATTTAGGGTTTATAAGTTAAAACCTAAATCCCTACCCATATTACCCTAAAACTTAAACCTAAACCTTAACCCTAAATCCTAAATTCTAACCATGAACCCTAAATTCTAACCATGAACCCTAAATTCTAAACCCCTATACTAAAACCCTAAACTCTATAATTGAGGCGCTTGTGAAAACAAAAAATTTCTACCGCCATAGTATAGGATAATAATCTTTTTAATTAATGTCACGTGACAATTTTTAGGAACCTATATAGAAATATGTATATTTTAAGTGCCTATTTCGACTTAAAAATATTTTATATATCTATTTTGACCAAAAAATATACTTTAGATACTTACTTTGACGAAAAAATACTTTAGATACCTATTTTGACCAAAAATTATATTTTAGGGTACCTAATTTAACTAAAAATTATACTTTAAGTACTTATTTTGATAAAAAAAATACTTTAAATACCAAAATAAAAAAATTAATATTCTTTAAGTACTAATATGATATATAAACCTCTTTTTATAAAACCTCTTTTAAGGGGATATTTTGAAATGGGAGGGAAATTGGAGCCGCCATTGATTTGGTTCTTTCATAGATTGTTATTTTCAAAGAGTTTATTGTTTTTCCAGCTTTGCCCTTTATTTTTGGCTTAATATACGACTTAGACTTATCCCTTAAAAGCATTTTTAGAGGTTTCATCAGTCAAATTCGCTAATTTATATGTTTAATAAATAACGAATTGAGGTAAAACTACTCATTTTAAAAAAGCTCTTAAAAAGAACTTTTTGAGTTAGAAATTTGAATAAAATACTTGTAAAGATTATCTGTCCTTGATAATTATATTTTTTTAAATAACCTAAATTTGAATAACTAATAAAATTATAAAATAATTTCTTAAATGAGAAATTAAATATTTTATCGGTAAGTATAATTTTATTAAAAATAAGAAATTAATATATAGATTAATATATACATTTAAATTTAATAATTATTAAAATTATACTAAAAAAGAATTTCACAAATAAATAATGATATGCACATCTTTCGTAAATACCTAGCAATGATATTAAAAAAATAAATTTCACAATTCAATTAATATTAATAGATACAAAATATTAATAACTAATAAATTATTCAAACAAATATTGAATATAATCTTGTTCTTATATATCATTTTGCTTGTTCAAATAATCAAACATGTATTAGCTATCCGTTAATTTTACCAAACACTTATATACAATCAGCTAATGCAATCCGCTAGTCAAATTAGTTAATGCTACCAGTTAATGTAATCTGTTATCAGCTATTCGCTAATTGTCAAACAATGCCTATTTATTTTCGCTAGGTATGTAAAATTGGATACTCATTTGAGTTTCAGGTCGGGTCAAAAACATGTTGGGTCAGATCAAATTTAGATTATAACGGATCAAGTTAACAGTTCGACTCGGGCACGTGTTAACGTCGGGTTGATCTCAACTCAAACTCGTTTCGAGTCCAAGTCGAGTCAACACTAAGTTTGGGTAAAAACAATTTGGATCCAAGCGATTACTTATCGGGTTAATTCGAGTTCGAATGAATTTTAGGTCGAGTCATATCGAGTATCAAGATAAGTTAATGTCAGGTCATGTCAGTTTCGGATAAATTTTGGATCGAATTAATTCATGTTCTAATGGACTTCATGCAGATCATTCCATGTATTAGGTCAAGTTTCGGTGGGATCACGCTGATTTTCTTTTACCAAGTTTAAGTCGGAACAAAGCTAATTTCAGGCGAAAATTCAGATCGAATAATATTTATTTTGAGTGAACTTCAAGTCGGGCCATACGACGAAATGATGGTTATATTACCACGGTAGATCACCATAACTTGTAATAAGACTTCCTAATTATTTTATGGTAAAGTACACCAATTGTCATCGAATTTTTAGGATACATTTATTTTGATCACCGAACTTTTAAAATTTTTATTGGAGTCACTAACTTTTAGTCCGCTTTCATTTTAATCCCTCTCATTAGTTTTCATTAAAAATGCTGACATGACATATTGTCTTTCTTTTTTCCTCCATTTTCTTTCTTTCCCTACTATGCTTTTCCTTCATAATTTTCAAGTTCTTTCTTCCTCCATTTTCATTTTTGGATCTGAATAAAAGGAATTAGATCTACAATATATACTTTGAAAAAACCGCATGTTTCAGCAGTGAGCTCAGGGGCAGAACATAGGGAGAGTTTAAGGTAATATTTTTTAAAAAAGAGGAAAATTACCTCTATAATCCCTTTAAAATTTGTACAATCTTAGTATGACCCCCTCAAAATTTTTAATTTCATTCTGGTCCTCTTTATAAATTTCTAATTTTTTTAATTTTATTTTGGTCCCTCTTTATAAATTTTTAGTTCCACACCTGAGCGAGCCTATGCTTCTGGTAGTAATTGTTGAATGCAAAAGAGGCGTGAGAAATTAGAATATGCCCCAGTGTCCCTCTATATCCGATCCTTGCTTCAGGTTCTCATCAAAACCAGACATAAGATGAACTCCACCAGGCAGGGCAGTTGTACCAAAACCAGAGGTAACATGATGCCTAAAACACGATGACTTTTCGGTGACCTTAATAATTTTTTTAAAAATTTGGTGACAAAAATGAACGCGCTCTAAAACTTTGGTGTCAATTGGTGTACTTTAACCTTATTTTTATTTGATGATGCCTAAAACACGATGACTTTTCCGTATGTCATCAATTTTAGTATTTTTATTGTTCACACACTCAATTACAGAATTTATGGTATTAATATAATATTATTTATCTCACTCAAATATTTTAATACAAGTGTAACTGAAAGATACAAGTGAGTGAAATTTAACTCAATTCGAAAAAAAGTTATTCGACTTAAATTTTATAAACTTGACATGATTTGCTTGAATCGGGAGAAATTCAAGTAAAATTTGTGTTATAAAATAAAACTCGAATAACTCAAATTTTTGAATGTGCATTGTTTTTTGCAATGTAGTCTGTTAACTTTATATTTTATTTAATTTAGTCATCTGACTGTAATTCTTTGCAAATATTTTTTCCATTAATTCCTCAATTTATTTATATTTTCATCAATATTCTCTTCAAAATCCGTCTTTAAAAAAATACTATAAGCATATTACATAACTTTTAGATGATATTTGATTTATTACTCGCACTTGGAAAAAATATTAAAAAAATTACATGTATATTAATATCATTTATCGTTATAGAATGCTATTTAAATTGAAACAAATCAATACCGAAAATATTATAAATAGTTACAATTAAATTTGAACAGAAATTCGAACAACTCAATATGAATTAAAAAAAATTAAAAAAAATTGTGTGACTCAACTTGACTCGATCAAAATTCACCGCTAGTTAAAGTCCAATAAAAAAACATTTATTACTAGTGAAGTTAACTTGCAAAAATAATTACACTAACCGAAATTTCAAATTTCGAAATTCTCATCACTCAAAATTTGAAAAATTTTGCGGGAGGTTGAAGTAAAATTAAGCCACTGAAAAATAATAAAAACGTCACTGGGTTTTGATGATGAAAAAGCAACCGCAGATCTTGGGCCGTAAACGAACACAAATAATGATGTGTTTATATTCGTCTCATTCGTTTAATTTTATACAAATAAATGAACAAGCACGAATATAAAATGAATACAAAATATATTGTTTGTGCTTGTTCATTAAATAATGTAACTTGTTCGTTAAAATGATAAACTAACCTAAAGAAACATGCACGAGCATAAACGAACATAAACAAGCATATATAATGTGTTAAATATTTAATATTTTGGGTTAGTTCGATTAGTTCAGTTAATTAACCGATTTTAAACAGAATTAATCAATAATTAAAATTTGAAAAAACTCTTAATCATTAGCCGAAACCTAAAATTATCTAATAGATTAACTAATTTTGTTTTGGTTCAGTCGGTTAGTTCGGTTTAACTGAACAATAAACACCCCTAGAGATACGTGAATAAATTTAAACAAACAAACATAAACGAACAGATTACCGAACGTTTACAAACATAAATGAACGAACAAGCCCTTTGTTCGTGTTCGTTAATTTAATTAAACGAACAAAAAATCTTGTTCATGTTCGTTCGTTTAATAAATAAACGAACATAAACAAATTTCCCATCAAACGGTTAACTGAACGTTAGGTTAATGAATTGGCAGGTACCAGGGAGAAAAACAGCACTTTTAGTTAAAAGAATGTGATTAATTTTTGTGAGACAACCTAAGCAATCCTTCTACTATCATGAATTGAGCAAATAAGTCCCTCTTTTAAACAACTAACCACTCAAGTCCCTGAAGCAAGTCAGTAAAATTGACATTATCACGTGCATGTTTATTGGTTTTCGAAATCCATGTCATGGAAGAATATTGTTATTTTTATAAAATAATATTAGTTTAAATTATAAAAATTTAAAATTAATAGGGTCAATTCCGGATTCATATTATAATATATTTTATTTAATAAATCATAAAATTAAAAATATTATTATAAAATAAAATTATATAATTAATACGGTTCAATTTTGGATTAAATTATAATTTAATAATTGCATAAAGTAATGATGAAGTAAAAACTTTAACAATCAATATCTTCAAAATGAGCCCTAAATATTTAATCAAATAACTGAGTAACACTCTGACAAAGGTGTCACAGGGTCATTACCCTTTTTCTCAAAAGACATGTCTGATAGGATGTGCAGCGCCATCGTATTTATATCTCAAGACCTCCCTTTTCCTTTCCGATGTGGGATTAATGACCCCGCCTCTTCTCAGGCGTGACATTCTCCCCCACTCAACCTCGTGACGCTCTGCGTCACGAGCTTCCGCTCTCGTGATGGGCCACCTTGTCATAGTTGTCCACCCTACCCCACCCATGGGCGCTCGGCGTAAAATCGGGCAGTCAAAGGCTCGCTCTGATACCACTTGTCACGGGGCCATTACCCTCTTCCCAAAAGACATGTCCGATAGGATGTGCAACGCCACCGTATTTATATCCCAAGACCTCCCTTTTCCTTTCCGATGTGGGATTAATGACCCCGCCTCTTCTCAGGCGTGACAAAGGCATAGACTATCATTATAGCATTCTCCTAATTAATCTAATGAAATATTTATTAATTAATTACTAAAGGACTAGAAATGCTAATTATAGTTTATAGGCTTGACCTAATCTCAAAAGGATAAATTATGGAACTTACAATTAATGAGCTAAAATTCTGGACTTTTTGTTAATATGTGTTATTACAACAACATTAACCTTCAAAGCTGATATGGACTAACTGCTGATTGCTACATGTTGTCTTGTAATTTTGTGGTTTGTTGTACTTGTGCATTTAGAAAATTACTATCTAAGTAGTTACTCATGGTTAAATTATACGGGTAAAACTTTTGGTATTAGATCCGAGAGCTTAAATTTTTATATAAATTTATTTAGTTGATTGAATTGTAATTTTAGTTTACTAAGTTATAATAAATATAATATTATCTTATGAAAAATTAAGTGTAAAATTATATATTTTAAAATTTAAACTAAATTATATTTAAATTATTAATCAGTTTGTACATCATAGTAATGGTTTACACTCATTGATATTTTAAAATTATTTTTTTATATATTCTAGTCTATAATCTAATAAAACTAACAATCAATAAATGATTCATTTACCAAAATCAATTTAATTAAAAGTTATTAGTGGTATAAAAATACAAGAGCGCATTTAGTTCACGAAATGTAAGATTACCTTTGAGAATAAATTTTCGGAATGTAACATTACCTAAGATATTACTGGGAATGTTAGATTACTTTGTTTAGTTTATTTGGTAGGAATATAAGATTATTTAAAAGTAAATTTTACTATATTGTCCTTGTGGTATATTTTATTTTTAATAAGTTAAACTTTCAATATTAATTTAAAAGTATTTGCTTGAGGATTCATACAATAATACTTAGCATATTATTAATATAATTAATATAAACAATATGAAATATATATTTTTATTAATATTAAAATTCTTATAATTAAATTCAAATAAATATGTAACAAATGTTTAAACATTAAAGTAATATAAAATATTTTTTAAATAAATATATTCCCTAAATATTAAAGTACGATTGAAATAATAAAACGAATAATAAATTTGCATAAAGTAAAAAAAAATGATAAATAAAAGATGATAATCGTATCATGAAATAAGTTACGAGGATTTTTACGAAAATAGAACATAAAACCAATAAACTCAAAAGTTTTACTTGTAATATGCTATGTGTATATTTTATTTTTTTTAAAATTTTTTTAAAAAAATTATAGAACATTTAAACATTTTATCAAAAAATTTCATGGTCATGACCAGAACCATTACATTACAGGACTCTGTCCTGGAAATCCGAAAGAAAATTGGATGCCAAGGAGCTCAGTTTCTTTCCGGTCTCTCCTGCTATGTTCTTAAGGTTCGAGATATCTTGTTGTGCCTGAAAGTCGAAAGATACAGGGCAGAGATAAACTTCACAGTAGTGCATGCACGAATAAAAAATCAGGAGATGCATAAATGAAAAACAGACCTGTAAAGAGAGTCGGTTGATGAGGTCGCCAGCAGTAACGTCAATAGAATTATCGGCACCTTGACCGAATAGATCAGCACTAGAGATGGCCGTTGACCCCTGCCAAAAATACATAAAGGCTATTAATAGCAGAAAGCCGCATTTCATATATTACGGATGAATTACGGAGAGCGGATTCCGGAGTTGGCGTTTCTTTTGCTAAATGCTAAAACTTAAATGGAAATACGAAACAGTTTACGATTACTGAACTTACTGAGAATTTCTGCAGAGTAAATTGAGTTTCATTGTCTGCTGCTCTGGTAGGATCACCGAAAAATTGGGCTGATGAAATAGATTTCGCATTTGAAAATTTCTTCCTAGCTTCATCTGTTTCCTGAACCTGAAATTAAAATGAAGCAATAAGAAGGAAAAAAAAACAAAATAAAATGGTAGAAAAAGATTCAAGCAGGCTAAAATAGTGAGTTCAATCTCCATCAAATTCTCACACATTAAATTACACGAACATGTACAATATGGGGCATTTTCTTCTCAAAAAGTCGATTGATTTGGGATGTGCAAGCAATGCACCCAAGTAGATTCAAGGTTCCCCATAATGTCATGCTAGAAGAAACACGATAAGTCTTGAAATTTGATTTTTTGAGGAAAAAATGCAACTTCGCATAAGCTCAAAGCATAACCAGACTAAAATAGTGAGCTCAATCTCTTGATGCCAGAAGCATCAACTTTATGAAGAAGAGCAAGGTTCTAAAGCAAAAGGAGACAGTTCTACCGATCTAATCAGTCTTATTTTTTAAATAAAATATGAAGGTTCTCGGTATCTATAGATGCAGTATTACTTGCACTTTTGAGGAATTTGAGCTTGATTTCTTCTGAAAACCACTGTCCATTCCAAATTCTGCAAAGAAGCTTGATGACTTTGGTGGAGCAACATGATTAAGCACTTGTGAGCCACCATGATTTGACTCATTAGATTGAATGTTTTCTACATATTCAAAACGAGATGGAAAAGATGAGCCAATGGGTGCAATGTCATTAGTTGAGGAAGCAACAGGGGCAACCGGTTCTTCGGGCTTCTGTTCATACAGATTTTCACTTGGCTACAATTAAAGAAGACCATGTTATCATGAGGAAAGATATTCAAAGTAACACCAAAATTAACTATTCTAACGAGGATATCCTTATGAGCATTCTACAGTAATCGCATTGCTCACAAAATTCCATAACAAATACCTTTGTAGTAAGCTTTCGAGCACCAAGCCCCCCGGTTTTCCCAGAAAGCTTTCTGGCACCGAGAGGCTTCTTGACAGTGCTGGTAACAACCGTATGAGAAGCTTTGGGGGCAGCAGAAACTTCCGGTTTTTCTTGCTTGCCTACAGAAATTTCTTTAGGAACTTCATCAGTCTTGCTATCAGTAAATCCATTAGGTGCTTGTGATGACTGAGAAGCCACAGGAGATAAAGGCAAACTGGCATCTTCTGCCATACTTTTAGCGACTTCTTTTGATAGTATTTGCCTATATAAATCGGCAGCTCTTGAAGTATATTTGGCCTCGATTTTGCCTCCATCAGTCCATCCATGTTGCTTAAAGAAAACTTGCGCACGGTTGTTTCCACCATAGATCATCATTTTCAATTGTTCAGGAGACCACGAGTCTAAATTCGTTGACCTGCATAAAACATACATGTTTTTTCGTAAAAATAAAAGAGAAACACAAAGACTCGAGAGTCGAGAATATAAGCAGCAGCACATGCATCTTTATATGATGGTATAGGAATTAAAAAATTCACAGTAATGTGCAAAGAGACTAGCTCTTTTTCTCACTTTCATTCCGATTTAAACCACAACATAATCTGCTCAATGAAACATTGCAGTATAATAATTCATACATTTCCACAGCTGATATATCTTTTTTATCCATAAATTTCCTTACAGAAATAAGATTTGAATGCGCGAAAAAAGCATTTTTGTTATTCCCCTATATAATAATCAAACAAAAATTCCAACTATTTTCAAGCATAATTTGAGAATTCAGATGCACAAAATTAAAACGCATCAATCAATGCAAAATACTAAAGAAAAAGTAAAAGCATTCGAATTAAAACTAATAATACCTGACAAAGCTGATGTGGACGCCGAGACTCCGGTGAACGGCTGAGTAGTCGATGCAGAGAAAGATCCCATATGTAATTGACGCCCATGTCGGATTCTTCGCACTACAATCAAAACACATCTACAAAAACAAAACAAATTAGCCTAATTTTAAGATGCGTAACAGAAATTCCAGATCTGAATCAGATCTAAAAAAAATTATACAAAAAAATCAAAATTAAAAACAAAGAGAAACAAACCTTGTTTTCAGATTTTGCTTTCAGCTTTCTGAAAACAGCGTTCTTGTCGCTCAGGCTATCCGACGACGCCATCTTTTTCTCTCTTTTTTTTTTTTTGGAATTTTCTGGCGGTTAAATTTGAAGAAGATTTAATATGTTCCGAAGAGGTGTGGGATCGAACACCTCCTCCTCAGGCTTTGAGAATGGGAGAAGACGATATCTACAGTATTAAAAAAACTGACACTACCTCTGAATTTCTAAAACCCAAGCTAATATATTAATAATAAGGTTTAAATAAAACATCGGCCCTAGCCCCTAAGTTATGTTATTTTTTTCTTTTAGTCTTTTAATTATTATTTTTATTAAAACAAGTACTTAAGCTATCACTATTAACCATTTTAAGTTCGAACGTTATCCAAGTTAAAAAAATTATTTCGACCAATTAGACATTGACATGTTATAAAAATTTAACTATTTGTTTTGATCAAAAAAATAACTTAGGGATTAACAACAAATAACAGTTTTAATATTTTTGACCAAAAAATAATTTAGGTGCTTAAAGTGGTCAGGAACAATAATTTATTTACTTAAAGTGATCAGGAACAATAGCTTAGATATTTGTTTTGTTTCAGAGACTAAAAACAAAAAATGACATAATTTAAGGGATTATTTTTTATTTAAGTCTTATTATGATTATTATTGTTATTATAAAATTTTGGCAAAATAAGTGAAATAATATAGTTGTTTTTTTAAAAGAAAGAGTAAAATATGTAAATGGTCCCGACTATGCTCCAATTATCTTGTGCATTTCTCGACTATTAAAAGTTACAAACTGATTTCTCGATTAATTACGACTAATAAAATAGTCTAATTTCGTTAACAAATAAAATACTAACGATGTGTGAGTGAACAAAATATATATAATAACATATTTAATCTTCAATTTTTACATTTTATTTTAGTTGAGTCCTAAATTGATAGATTATTAAAATTGATAATCACTGACCACAATGTCGCCACCGTCAATAGTGGTTGGGAAAACCTAAGCTTCACACTTGATCACCTGAACCTTTAGAACGCAGATCCGAGCTCCGATTTTCCCAAAAATGCCCCCCAAAAATGTAGATTAAAGTTGAGACATGCTTTTATACCCCATCCAATTTCCATCGCCCACCATCGGATGTTGCTGGTTCTGATGTATGTTGGGGCCCTAATAGAACTTATGCTTAGTCAATGACCTTTTTGAGAATGCTAAAAATGATGTTTTTGGGAAAGGCGTATCGATACAGTATGACCTGTATCGGTACAATTTAGCAGGGTGTTTCAATATAGCCAAAGACAACGGTACAACGGTTTTAATTACCTTTTTGGCATTTTGCTTAGTCGTATCGATACAGTCCCACATGTATCGATACGAGTCCCTGTAGAAGTCAAAATTAGTGGCCAAATGATAAAGATTTAAGAATGGTGCTGACTCACCAGCTTGTCTATCATCCTCTCTCACGTGAAGGATAAAAAAAGTGGCTGAATAGCCATCAAATTCCTTGAAATTGATAAAAAGACAAGAGTGATAGGAATTTCTTGTAACATGTAAACCCTTTGTCTAAGGTAAGCTTCTTATTGGTTTATTGTGAGGTGGATTGGGTTTAGTAAACCCTTAGTAATATGAAAGCCTCTTATTGGTACTTGGGGGAGGTGAGAAATAGTTAAACAATGGGCCACTTATAATGGATAGCTAAGGGCTATCATCTTTGTTCCATGTGACCGAAACCAAATATTCACCCTTATTTTTGAAAGCAAGCACCTTCATTGTCTTCAACCTTGAGCTCCTAAGCATACACCTCTCTATTTGGACCCTTTTTGCTTAAGCTTCCTTTGATTCAAGAACATCAGTCCATAGCTATTGATTTGGTAAGTAAAAGCCCTATGTTTATTGTTTATTTTGTTATCTTCCAAAGGTCCAATTTCAAGTTTTGACCTCTAAAGTTAAGTCTGTGTCCTCCTAATTCTTAATCCAATGGTTTATTGAATAGCTAATGGCTATTCTAAGCTTAAACCAAATATAGATAATTTTATATTGATTATAACATTTTTCTATTGTTTTCCATAGCTCAAGAATTTGAGGAAGCTAATCCATCGTCTTCAAGACAAGTTAGGCATAAAAGAATCGTTATCCGAGAGCCTTAACATCAAGGTGAGTGTAATTGTGTCAAGGAAGTGGCACGGAGCCATCCCGTTGCATTTGTTATGTGTTATGATTGCATTTGTGTTTAAGGGCTCAAGTTGGGCATGCATATGTGAACTCTAACGGTAAACATGGTAAGCTTCAATAATGCTTGATATATTTAAATTCATATGTGATGTCCGATTCATGCTTGTATATTGTGCTATGATATGTTATGGAGCTAAGGCTCAATTCTGGTTCTGATACGTTATGGCCTACGGGCATAAAGGTAAGCAATATAATGAAATATGTGTAACCTTGGACATTTGTGAGTTTTGGATACAATTGGCATGCCATAGGGTTATTTGAGCTCGTATAAGTAAGGGATTGGACTACGGTCTGGGGCTACAGCCTATATATGGGGGAGATAAGGATGGATTGTGTAAAGAATACTATCTGGAGCTACGGCTTAAGGCTACAGCCTATTTTCTGATATTTGTATGGTGTAAAGGGAAATCCACGTATCCATTTGTTACATTGTCCAAAGGAAATGATATGTTTATATGATTTGTAATTGTTGTGTGGAATTATGGTTTCAGCTTAAGTATATATTGTGATGTGACCAAGGGAAATGATATGTTTGTATGATTTGTAATTGTTGTGTGGAAATATGATTTCAGCTTAAATATATATTGTGATGCGACCAAGGGAAATTATTGATTTTTGCTATTAATCATTGATTCGGAACTATTGGTATGCTAATGATGATTGCCAATATGATAATTGTTGATGCTATGTGACATGTTGAGTATGATGTTATGTTATGTTGAATATATGCCTCATGTTAGCATGATTAGATTCGTTATTGGAACATGGAAAGTCGCACATCATTCTCATTCATGGTTTATGGCTACCTCACTTATACTATATAAGTCTAATGCATTCATTTCCATAACATTTTAGGTTAAGAAAGTTAACGGTTCGAGATCAAGGATTAGTTGGAAGATCGACAAGTCACCACAAGAATCGAGTAATGTATTTTTCTCTTTTGAACTCCTAGAATGGTGACAAAGTAGTTAAACTAGTTAATTTTGATGCCTTGGTTATGTGTATAAAGGTGGTGTAATGTATAAAGCTTAAAGGCTTAAAGTGGTATGTTATGTTTAGTTATGAATGATTTATATGGCATATTTTGGCTTAAATGGTGAAAATTAGGTAAACTGATTCGAAATGCTATAAAATTTGGTAGGACAGTAGATTAATGGATTTTAGGGTTGCTGGTAAAATTTTCTAATGATTGGACGACATTTGAGGGGTTAAATTAGATAAAAATTAGATAAATTTTGTCATTACAGGCCAAGCATATCGATACGGGGCAATCTTTACCGATACGGCCTTGCATAATTGGTCTTAATGAAGCAGGGAGTATCGATGCACCAGGGAGTGTACCGATAAGGCCTGGACAATAAGGCCGACAATCATCCCATGGAGTAGGATCCGGACGCTCACTAGTTAAAAAAAAAACTTGATAGAAATTCGAGACCATGGTTTGCAAAGTTTAAGGGTCATCACACCAATCACCATTATCGTTTTTCAAACTTGCAATAAGTTTACACTTATGACGAACCATAGTGTCACGATGGTAGTAAGAAGTGTTCCGGTCACCATTCGACAACCAAAGACACCGAGAACGTTGAAGCCATAGGCTTTCTTCCTGCCTAAGCACCTCGTCCAGCTCAATAGGAAGATCTTGGCCTAAATTCGATAAGTATTTAGAGTGTTTACGATCCATAGCTTGTTCAATTCCCCGAATTCTTGCCAAGAGATGAGCTTTCCTACGCCCAAAATGACCAAATGTGTTGTGATTCTAGTTTTGAACATTAGAAATGAGATTGGCCAAATTAGAGGTGAAATCCAAATCCTCACGCCAAACATTCTGTACAAAATCCGAAAAGGAGGGATGACCATGCCAAGCTGACAAATAGAGGAAGAGCTTGTTCTTGGACGAGACAAGAGTAGTCGAAATTGAAATCAAAAGCGGTCTATGATCACTGCCTAATTTTTGAAGATGATACACAGTAGATTGTGGGAGATCCGCCAACAAAGCATCATTACACAAGAATCTATCCAGACGTTCAAAAAGGTCACTACATGCCCACGTAAAGCGCCGACCAATAGATCCCAAATCATGAAATCCGTAGAAAGGATAAAATCACAAAAATTTTGGCTCACCCCCGTACGATTCTGAGAACCCCCCATTCGCTCCTCAATACTAGTTATTGCGTTGAAATAACCTCCCAGTAACCAAGGCCATGTAACCATATCTCTAACATGTTGCAAATGCTGCCAAGCTAAGCGACGTTGTCGATCATCCAGGCTAGAATAAACAAACGTAAAGGCAATGTTTTTGTTCTCCCTCAAGTTCATGCAAGAAGTATGAATAAATTGAAAGGAGACAGCAATGACATCCAGCTGAATAAAGTCACGCCAAAGAAGTTAAATACCTCCCGAGAAACCATTAGCCTTAACTCTATACGAGTTATGAAAACCAGACCTCTAGATAAATTTCGCACCATACTGACCACTAACACGTGGTTCAAAAATGGCCACAATACTAGGACGTTGAGTAGAAATCAATAACCGAAAATATCTCTTGAAAGCAGAGCCACACACACCCCGCGTGTTTTAAACAATAGCTTTAATCATTAAGAAAAATGTTAAAAACAAAACCATCAAACCTGTGTAGCTTTGGAATGAGCACCTTCAAATGTAGTGTTCGAAATCCACTGAACCGAGATAGTGACCGTATCAGTCGAGAGGACAAGTAACTTAGAATTGGCTTGCCTGTCACTCTTAGAAACAATTGCATCCAACTTTCGGGAAAACGAAGGAATCCAATCCCCAAGAGTTGTCGCATTTGGCTTACGAGGTTCAATCCCTTTACGTGCACGACTACTGTTCTTTTTTGCCACGCCCTTAGCAACCGCCAAAGGATGACTAGAATTGGTCTTGCTAGACAAAGAAATAGAACCGGGCTTGGAGCTCAGAAGACAGACAGATTTAGTAGCACCCTCTGAAACTTGGACAGCCGTGTAATTCTCCCCTTTGACTAAACTAGGCACCTCCTGGGTGAGACCAAAAGTATGAACCTGAGTGGCTAACCAATTTTCTCCTTTGCTCGAAGAAGGTTTGTTCGAAACTGTTCCTTTCTTCATACCCAAATCCACCTTAGTAACTTGAGGTTTAGGAATGGCAGGAGGGGCGTCATCTGTTGGAGTTGCGTCCAAACTCGCATTATTTTCCTTCAAATTATTTCCAAATTCCCTAATAGTTGTCCCAAGCTGCTCCTTTCCCAAAGACATAGGAGTTGTATCACCATCAGAACCTACATCAGTAACAAGTGATTGCAGCGCTGAGAACCTGGAGTTGTGCTGCAATTCCGTTGCAATAGCATGGGTGGAGGATGTTGTCCCATTTTTCTTGTCATTGGAAGGACGCTTTCTCCGAGTAGGGGCTTGCATCCAAGGACCAAAGGCGTCACTTGTGGTAATATCTTGAAAGACATTCCCGAGCTAGGGTCTTTAGTGGGTGTGTCAGAAGTAACATTGCCAGAAGTTGCCGCATCCGGGGCATCTGATTTTTTGACATGGCTAAAGACCTTCTTAGAGTGACCATAGCGACCACAAGCAAAGCAAATTAGCGGCAACCCTTCATATTCAATCACCTGTCGATGTCCATCAATGATAAGTTTGGATTTTAGAGGCTTATCAAGATCAACCACCAGTGCCATACGAGCAAAACGGCCTCGCTTACCTTCCGTAGTGTGTAATCAACCTTAAATAACCTTTTCGATGCACCCTGCGATAATTCTAACAAGGCTTTTAGTATAATAACGAAATGAGAGGCCTGGAAGCCTTACCTAAGCAATTATCTGTAAAGGATGATCGATTGAAGTAGAAAAGTGACGGCTCCACGATTGAGGTAACTGCCATAGATCATCCAATGACCGCCAATAAGAAATCGAGCGAAATCATCCTCGTTAGCAAGATCTGTGATTTGCATTTCTCCAATTGGATTCCATAAAGCTTGAACACGAGTAAACAACACCTTATATCCTATCGGTCTTCCCAACAATCTTGCTATGATCGAATTTGCTAGCATATCATCAATTGATTTTTGAACTTTTTCAGAAAAACTTACCTTTGGGATAGGACCCTCCATGTTTATCATCACATCTTCCTTACCTACTTCCACATCAAGGTCACACAACCGAGCCACTTCTTGCGTGTTTGAAGTTGTTCCAGCCAAAATGTCCGGAATGACGGTGGCTTCTCCTTGAAAATATTCTGGGCCTCATGTCCCTGTGGGAGAGTATTCTCATTCTCAACGTTGTTAACAGTTGAAACAGATTTGCCAAAACCAGTATCCATAGCAGTAACCCCATCACCATTAGGAGCCAATTCTTTGTTGTGTTTCATCACCCTATCTGACGCAGGGGAAAGAGAATGTAGACGCTCGAGTGGAGAGAGAACCATGACAACATGCTAGATAGGCTGCGATATATTTTGGATAGCCGATGGCGATGACTCAAGATCCGGCGGCCCTTGTGCACTGACGAACAGGCCATCACGAGGACTGGTGGAAGCGTCGACTTCCAAAATTTGAGGAGAAAGGGGAATCATAGGAGACACAATAGTAGTGTATTAAAATTTTGAACTGTCGCCAATGGTATAAAACTAAAATGGTTACAAGCTTTATCCCAATCATAATTGTCTTAAAAACAGACCGATGTATGGTTACAACAAAATGTGCAACAACATGCAATTGTAAACAAATAACACAACTTTGTGAATAAAAGGGCTAAGCCTTTACAAGAGGAACACAACAACCAAATGTAATCATATAAACAAAAAACTCATGGGAAATAAATATTATCATCACTGCTCAAGTTCTCGTGTACGGTCTCACGGTACCAATCCCATGTTTTCTAGCACCTTATCTCGTACGAGCCAGCCTTGGTAATGTAGCGAACCCATTCAACTGTGTTATACCCACTCTTTTCCCACACCTGCGAAACGACGACGAAGGAAATTCAACAAACTTCACCTAAAGGAATCACTTATACATTCGGAACAGATAAGTATGATTACCTTAAGAAACCGGACACGTAAACCAGAGGCTGTAAACATTGGAACCTGAGAAGAAAATGCAAATAAGTATGAAAGGCTTTCATAGATGTGTGTGCTAAGGTGTCAATATCCCCTGTTTAAGTCACCCAAAACTGATGTTCTTCAGCATTTTCGTGAAATGTAATTTAACCAAATAGGACCTTGATTCTTCTTTTTATCTCCATTGATTTGTTCCGACTCCCCCATCCCCACCAAATTTCCATTTTTCTATACTTAACAAGATATTGCAATTAAACATTGGAACCTGAGAAGAAAATGCAAATAAGTATGAAAGGCTTTCATAGATGTGTGTGCTAAGGTGTCAATATCCCCTGTTTAAGTCACCCAAAACTGATATTCTTCAGCATTTTCGTGAAATGTAATTTAACCAAATAGGACCTTGATTCTTCTTTTTATCTCCATTGATTTGTTCCGACTCCCCCATCCCCACCAAATTTCCATTTTTCTATACTTAACAAGATATTGCATTTAAACAAGCAGAAGGATTCAACATGATCAGGCAGTAAAATATTAATCAATCACCAGAAATTCCATCTGAATTGGTGGCCTAGTCCAAGATTTCTTCTCTGCCATTGTGGAAATTAACTCCACTTCTGCGCTCAAGGTTGGTTCTGTTTGTCCAGGGAATTTTCTTATCCTAAAATACCGAACCAAATAACATTGAAGCAATTGCTTTAGTCAATCTAGAGATGAAGCATAAGTAGAGTGAACACTACTGATTATTGGCAACCGGATGGCTGCAGCACAAACTAAACGTTTTGGCTGGTCCACTTTGTAATGAGAAAAAAAGCAGGCAGCGAGAATTTCAACATAAAAGTGTAATAGAGAAGACATGCATATGTTAACAAACTAAAACACTTACTTCCAAACCAAGCAATCAATAGAAGCTTGATACTTTGCTCGACCTGATGTTACTTGGAAACTAGTTTTCGCAGTCTGTTTTGGAACGGGAATTTTGATGACAACCCCAAGGGCAAACCTCTTTGCTCCAAAGACACTTTTAACCTGAAATATTATAATGAATAAGCCAATTACAGATACATGAGCTTCCATATTATGGCCAATTCCAAAACGTTTGATTACAAACCTTAACATTTACTTCCATTCGTGTTCGACCAAGCACCTTGATTGTTGGCAATACCCGGAAAGGAAGATTAACTCCCTCAGTGATTCGGTACCTATGCATTCATCAGACAACAAGTTAAAAGGAACATTAATCACGCATGCATAAAAGAAGTATGCATTGTCGAAAGAATTCCCTTTCACAAAGTATATCCAGATTTCTAGGTTCAAGGGAACTATGATCAACAGAAGCATTCTAAAAGTAACATACTAAGAATGGGCATACTGCGTTAGCGTAAGAAGCAAACCATGGATAACATATAGCTCAGCAAAGTTGCATAAAGTAACAAAACTTGCCTTTGCATGATACTGTATAACATAAACTTGAACCACAATGTAAATAAGGGATAAGACTTCTAAGCTTACTTCATTAATTCAAATTCACCATCTGGTGGCACAAAACTAACAGTCTTTTCTGAGTTGAATCTTGTAAGATTTACACACTGGTGAAAAGTAACATCATCCAGCTCAATCGTCTTGCCACTGCAATAAGTAGCAGCATCATAAGAGATTGAAAATTAGAAAGCTCAACTTGCTTGCCCAGAATCAAGTATCAGAAGATTGACTCCATGGCAATGAGAGCAGTATATAACCAGAGTACACAAAATTTTACAAATTAGGCAGTTTAAGATGAAACCCTTCAGAAAGTCGCATGAAAAATCAAAATTTAATCATAAAAACTTCACCATTGACAAGAAAGGAAACAAGATGATGATATATGAAGAAGGCGGAGAATAAAAGGATGAGAACTGCAGGCAATTAGAAACCACCTTTTAGCAGGACGGGACTTCAATTGTGATTCTTTCTCAAGCCCAATTTTATCATTCAAGCCCAATTTCAGATCAGGCATTCCAGAAAGGAAGCACTTCATAAGAATCTTCCCCGTAACATCACAACGCAGAACACTGCCTGAAATCACAAAATGGTTTACATAAAACCAAGCAAACATCAACAAAAACACTTGACATAACCAGTACAAACCTTTTGAAGACATAAGTAGGTTAACACTTTCCACAATGTCCAAAAACACCTGAAACAAACGAATGCTAATACCATTGAACAGCCACATTCAATATAGAAAGGAATTTAACAGAACTCAGAAGCAAGATCACCTCATTCTTTTTATAAACAAGTCCCTCTCTTCACCAGCCAACAGCACCTGTGACTTGTAAAGTTGCATTTGGAACAGGCTTATCTGAAGGCTAATGATTTGTTCCACACAGCAAATGGAAATGGTTAATTATAATGCAACTTTACATAAAAATAAAAGCCCAAACTAAATCCGCATATGGCATATAAGCATCGTTTTCATGCATCAATCCTCAAATACAATAATCCACAATACACAAAAATATAACTTACCTTGGATGAAAATGGAGACCGAACTCCTTCCTGAGTAATGTAAAGCTTTAAAATTTCAGGAGAACGATTTTGTGGGTAGCCAAAGTCCATGATCTCTGCAATGGTAATCCAGTAATCAAACATTTAGTAACTCAAATGAACTCATAATTAAATGATTTTCTTTTCCCTTGAATCCCACAAAACAAATGCCTATATTAATTGTTTAATTTTCAGTTTTTTATCAACCTGAGTCTACACGCATTTTTCAATTTTTCAGCAGCTACAACCAGTAAAAACAAAGTCAACCAAGCTTACTATCACGGTCTAACCAACGAATGCACAATAAAGTACCACAGTAGAATATCATCATTCAAGCCAAAAGAAACAGTGTCTAAACATACTGGAAACCAAGTAACACAATGCATGCTGAAGTATAAACATTCAACTGTCATTGAATACATACCATCCAACAATTCATAAATCAGGACGAAATTATTACGAATAGCATCTTCATCAAAAGCGCCACCGAAATATGATTTAAACAAAACAACAGCCTGCAAAAAAGGGAGCAAAATGCAAACATCAATTATGAAAGAAGAAAAGGATTGAACATTTTTCTACTGGAATATTAAACATAAAGAACAAGAAATCTTCCACTACCTCAACAACGAACTTGAAAGCACAAGCTACATTAGCATTACCGCTGACAACAATTACGATGTATACATTGCTAATTCTCATGTAAAAGAAAGAGCAGCCTCCAAAAGATGTTTCGCCATTTTTCTTTCCCTCCGTTGGCCACCGTCGTGGCAAAGGTGACGTTACCGATGATCGGCGCCGTGAGTAAACTTTGTAGTTCAGCTCAGTCAAGAGACAAAGAAAACAGAAACCTTTGGAGTCTTTTTGAAATGTTAAACTTTAAAATTTTAATAAAAAAAGCCTTTTTTAAGAATTTATTTTCCCTTTATTTTCTTTCAAAATGAAACATGTCTATAGCCTTTTTTCAATTTGCATCTTTGCTTCATGGGTTATTTACTAGAGTGTTCCCTCCATGTTTTAATTTCATATGTTTTGGTCCCTTCTTTATATTTTATGCTTTGTTTCGCCTTTGTTTTCAGCCATGGTATTTCGTTGTTGTTTTTCTCTCTTTTTTTAGTCCTTTCTAGTGATTGGTATATGTGTATCCCTTTGTATATATGTTTTTTCCGTATATTTTATATATATTATATATATGGCTTTATTATTGTATTGTTCAATATATTAGTTTTTGTTTATAGCCGTATATATGCATACATGTTTTTTTGTATGGAATACTGTCATCTAATATTTATGTTTTATGCCTTTATATTTGATGTACCATGTTATGTTGTATCAGGGATAAATTGCTAATGTGGTGTCCTTTTATTTAGGAATAATCGTGGCTAGTACTAGTTGTAGTGGTGGTGATTTTTCGTTTATTCTCAAATAACGGGCCCTTAAAATCTACTCACATGTA
Organism: Hibiscus mutabilis; assembly: GCA_019671005.1. Lineage (NCBI taxonomy): Eukaryota > Viridiplantae > Streptophyta > Magnoliopsida > Malvales > Malvaceae > Hibiscus > Hibiscus mutabilis. Next base: position 1,502,732 of record CM033717.1, on the reverse strand, counting down.
TAATCGAATTTTGATTTAATCTTCACTTTAACTCGCAAAATTCAATATTAACAAAGTGGTAATTGATTTGTTACCAAGTTTGGGCTTGGTGGGGTTGCGAAACCTTACTCACTCGTAACCGACTCTCGAACCCGTAGTAATCTCTGGTTTTATTTTCGGTGTCCGGTCTACCTAATCTAAGTGACCGGTGACTACTCTAATTTCTATTTAAAAACACTATTTTTAAATAAATTCCTCAAAATTCGATTTTTCATAAAATGTGGGATAACCTCATATCGATTTTTTCAGAAACATTGCTATAGTGCCCAAACTATTTTTCGAGCCAAATAGGTGCCTAAAGTTTTATTCTGTGACCTATTTAAGGTTTTCCGTTAATCCCCCGTTAAAAGACACGTATCACCTCTTGAAAATTCAAAAATTATAATAAAAATAAATTAAATAAAATAAAAATATATATCCTAATATTTTCAAATCTTCCTAAAATAGTCTACAAATCCCTAAATCCCCCAAATCTGACCACTCCTGCCGGCGTTGGCAGCGCTGTCAGCGACGGAATGAAGCGCCCTTCTCTCGCGAACAAGCCACACGGCGTTCTTCGCCCCTCCTACTGTCGTTCGCCGCGAATCGTTCGAAAAAATCATTCGACAATTTCAGCGATTCGCGCAGTGTCAATCAATTTCCAGCGACTGGGTGGGGGGAAATGGTCGTGATGGTCTGGGGACCGATGTGGTGAATGGCAGTGTGGTATTCGGCGGCAGAATTGACCCAAATCGAGATTTAGGTTTTGGGGAGTTAGGGCTGTTTTGTGAAATCTGGAAAACTTAGAGAATTTTTGAAAATTAAGTAATTTTATTTATTTTTAATATAATTTTAGAATTTTTTAGAAATGACACGTGTCCTTTAACGGTAGGAATTGACAATGAACCTTAAATGGGTCACGAAATAAAACTTTAAACATCCATTTGGCCAAAAAATTAATTTAGGCACCTAACTAAAAAAATTGGCATAGTTTGAACACCTATTTGATAGTTAAGCTTAAAAATTACATAGTTCTTTAAACGGTTTGCTGCCGGAAAGATATACAGGTCAGGTCAAGGACATTTCGTTCTTTATATAATACTCATAAAAATAAAAATAAAAATATTTTTTATTAAATAAATAAGGAGAACATTCATTGAACAACGGGTCTATTCAAGTAATAAGTAGCTTGGTATCGTTTAAGCAGGTCTCGGGTTTTAGGCATTGTGTATACAGAAAATCCCCGCTAGAAGACTCACCTACCGAAGCTATATGTGACGTGGGTCGGTCCAAATTAGTCAGGGCGAAACCTTAAAAACCCGAAGGAAAACCAAAATCAACAATATATATATATACACACACAAACAAACAATACTATCAACTTAAAAGATAAACAAACAATACATTAAAAATTAAAAATAAAACTATAGTTATTATACCAATTTTATAAATAATCATGTTATCTTTTTGTTGTCAATTAACTAATGATGACTAAAAACAATTTTGATTAGCTGAATAATTATAATTAGGTGACAAAATAATTTATTTATAATTAGATGATTACATATATATTTAATCTAAAATAGAAAGGATTACAAGAAAAGGATATGAAATAATGTTGGTAGGGAAATGATTTCTTATTTTAGAACTTTGCATTTAGATATTATTTTACTTATATTTTGAAGTTAAAATAAATATAAAACATATCATATGTACCAAATTGTAAAGTTTGAGATTACAAAAAGACTTAAACTAAAAAAGTAGCCCTCAAAACTTTGCTTTTTTCTGTTTTAAGTACCTAAACTATGGTTTGGGCAAAATAAGCCCCTTAACTATCATTTGTGGTCACTTTAAGCCAAAAAATATTTTGACTAATAAGATGTTAACACATCACAAATTTTTTTTGATCAATAGATAATTTAGGGACTAAAAGAAGAAAAGAACGACATAGTTTAGGGACTAAAAGAAGAATAACGAAATAGTTTAGGTACTTATTTTGACCAAAAAATAATTTAAAATTTTAAAGTGACCAAAAATAATAGTTTAGGAGCTTATTTTGCCCAAACTATAATTTAGGTACTTAAAACATAAAAAAATAGTTAAATGTCTGATTTTCATTTAAGCTAGACAAAAACCGTATACTCCCCAAAAAAAAATTAAAACTATGGTTGTAAACAAACTGAACGTTCATCGAACCATTCATGAACCGTTCGGCGGGAAGTTCGTTTATTTATTAAACGAATGAACATGGACAAGATTTTTTGTTCGTTTAATTAAATGAACGAACGCGAACAAAGGGTTTGTTCGTTCATTTATGTTCGTGAACGTTTGATAATCTGTTCGTTCGTTTATGTTCGTTTGTTTGTGTTCATTTAATTTATGTTCGTTTGTTTATATTAATTTAAATTTATTCACATATGTCTAGGAGTTTCATTGTTCAGTTAAACCGAATTAACCGACCGAACCAAAATAAAATTGGTTAATCTATTAGATAATTTTAGATTTCGGCTAACGGTTAAGAGCTTTTTCAAATTTCAATTATCGATTAAGTCGTTCAAAATCGGTTAATTAACTGAATTAATCGAACTAACCCAAAATATTCGTTTGTGTTCGTTTATCATATAAACGAACGAACACGAACAAGCTACATTTCTTAATGAACGAACACGAACAAAAAAAATTTTGTTCGTGTCCGTTCATTTGTTCGGTTAAAGTTAAACGAACGAACATGAACACACCCTCGTTCATTTGTTCAGTTAAAGTTAAACGAACGAACATGAACACACCCTCGTTCATGTTCAGGCCTAATTAAAACAATAGGGAAAAAGTAAAAATAAACTTTGTAATCTAAGGGCCCAACCGGATTCGAACCGGTGACCTCTTGATCTGCAGTCAAATGCTCTACCGCTGAGCTATAGACCCTATTGGCCCGAGTAGGGAAAAAAATTTAATAAATATTATAGAATTTCTGGGATTACCAACATCTGTATCTTGTAAGGTGTTAAATTGTAGTTAACAGCCAGAATTATGAATGTAAAGCAGTACTAAACACTAATCCTGCTAAACTGCCTAAATTCAATTTGGGGCATATGGTTTGCACATTGGACTCTTGTGGGGTAAATCTCGGCCGAATACGAAGACAATAAGAATCGGAATCCATTTTAGAAGAGACAAACTCTTTTAACATAGGTGAAGTCAATTCGATTCAAGATCTATTTCAAAAGAAACAAATAATATTAAATTTTTTATTCACAAGACTTGAACTCGAGATCTTATTTAAAAAATTGATGTCCATTACCACTTAACCTAGTATATCTTTTCCTCTCCCTTTACTTCCCAGGTTAAAAGTTGATGACCACTTAGGTGGAATTCTTTTTGAGACTCCACATGCACACAATTAGGGACCAACCCAAATGGAGACCGAGAGGAGCTTCTGCCCCCCACACGCACAATTTTTTTTTTATCTTTATTTTAAAAAATAGATTTATTACGAATTTATCACCTTATCTTTTAAATTTTACGTTTTGTCCCTACCTTAAATCTGGGTTCCGTCTCTGCACACAATTCCACGTCGACCAACCAGAGAAAGCTCACTTTTGATGCTCAACAGCTTGAAACCATGGCAAAAGGCTCGCCTTTCTTCAATTGGATAAAGACCAAGAATTTGTTTCCCATGGAAACTATATTCTACAATGACAGTATGAAGTCTTCGAGTCTCGGGGGACAGTTCGAGCTCATCGAGGAACTTGCTAATGAAATGGTAAGCAACGAGATTCCACTCGATAACATTACGTATTCGACTATTATTAGCTCTGCTAGACGATGCAATCGGTTCGATAAGGCCATAGATTGGTTTGAGAGAATGTATAGATCCGGTTTGATGCCTGATGAAGTCACTTTGCAATTCTAGATGTTTATGCTAAATTGTGTAAGGTTGAGGAAGTGATTAGCTTGTATGAGAGAGGGGTGGCTAGTGGTTGGAAACCGGACATGGTTACATGAGAGTAGACCCACCCGACCCTTTCAGGTAAACGGGTTTGTAAACCCAATTTATCTGATTAAATTATAGGGACTTAAAACGATCAACTTTAGCACATTATATAGGGATAAATGACAGAATTTGACTTAACATATTTAAACTATCATTTAAGTCCAGACCGAAAGTTCAGAATTCGGAAAATATAGGGACTAAAAGTGATCTAATTAAAGGAAAAACAGCATCGTATTCGTGTCTATCAGTTGTAAGTGTGATCTTCTTAATCAGGATGAGGCTTTTGCTGTCTGCCATACATTTGTACAAGATAAAAAAAGGACCAACTTTTGTCTTCTGTTTCAGTGTTGTTCAACATTTGCAGGCAAAACAAGCCAATAACATTGGCACTGAGAATGTGGGCTTGGCAGGGATAGACCGAGGGCGCTGGAGTGGGCGGTCGTCCCTTAAAAATTTAAAATCCATATATGATTTAGAATTTTTTTTATGTATTTTCTATTAAAAATTTATTTTCGTCTTCTAAAATTTTATAAGCTCGTCCTCTAACATAAAGTCTAAGGTAACCGCATGAATTTCGATGTATCTAGAGTTGAGCCGGGTTGAAATCCAATTCTGACTTTTTTATCTACAAAACTCAAACTCGACATGTATTGGTTAAGGATTAATTTTACATTACATGAATGTATCACTTGCAGGACTATCTAGGAGCAGTAGTGTTTGTAGAGCTGCCGGAACCCGGTGGTTCGGTTAGCAAAGGAAAAGGTTTTGGAGCCAGTGATGTCAACTCACCGATTTCCGGTGAAATCGTCGAGGTCAACACCAAGCTCAGGGGAGTTCCTGGGCTGGTAAAAAACTTTCACTTTTTTATATTATTTTCTTGTTTTGCCTTTGCTTAGCAACCAATTGGTAACTTATTTAAAAAACCTTGGCTGTTGAAGATCAATAAAGCCCATATGAAGATGGATGGATGATGAAGGTTAAACCCAGCAGTCTATCAGAATTTGAATCCTTGATGTGTTCAAAGGAATACACCAAATTCTGTGACGAAGATGCGTCCACTGAAATTCCGTATCGTAAAATTTCATTCCCATCGTGCCATGATCTTACTTGTTCTGTCATTCGTAATGATCACAGTTAAACTTCTGCAGATTTTCTTCATGTTTCTCGACATACTTTTTAACTCGCTTGTGAACTCGGTATCATTGAAATTGTCACAATTTTCATCTTTCTTTACTCAAAAGGAAATTAGAAACTGTCATAAAAGTTGTAAAACTGAAAACAAGTCTATTATTTATCAACTTTTAGTAACTTCTATGGCAAGAAAAAAAGTGTCTTTACCAACTCTTTAGTAACTTCCGTGACAAGAAAAAAAGAGTGTCTTTACTCTTACACTAGAGAATCATGGTTCGACTTTCCGAACTTGGATGTGATGGGTGGATTCCTCACGCCAGATCGGTTGTGCTCCACTTTGGACGAGAGTAACCGATTCTCCCTCCGTCACCAAGTTCTTGTCCTAAAAGCATAGAATTTATTGTAAAAAACGCATAGAAATTTTGTACGAGAAAAGCATAGCATGTACTGCAATTTAGTCAATCTGTGAAGAGCATGAAACTCTTAAAATTGAATTGAAACACAGGACTTTCACATCTATAACTCTTGGGTATTTTTAGTCCGTCCGGAAGGAGTGTCGGCTTATCGCTGGAATCATTGGGTTTTTTTCCCTTTCTCTAAACCCCCTAAATTTGGCTACTAACTTCAAGAACTGAAGAATATTGATAGGATATTTACCATTAACAGCTTGAGTGCTCGGGAAAACGTCTCCTCTGCATCATCTGAAAACTGCATATATATCGGTATTACACCTTGATGAAGTGCTAGTCTCTGCTTAATTCTTTCCCTGCCAAGAACAATAATTATGGCACAACAATAGTGAGAACAGGGAACGGAAACAAGTTCTAATTTGGAATGCCGAAACAATTCTCAATTAAACTATCAGTAATCTGTAAAGTGATTGTCAAGAATAATTTCCGCAAGGCAGTTTACAAAAATCAAACATTAGAATTTTGTTGCACCGTCACTAAAACACAATGAAGCGAAGCTGAAACCATTCGTCAAAAGCCAAATCCAAATAATGCGAAAAGAATAGTTTACGTAGTACACCTGCTAAAACTTACTCGTTTGTGAAGGCAAAGATCGAAGAGGAAGGACGGTAATGACTCAATAGTATAGCCATGGATCCAGTTCTTGTAAAAACCAGGACTGGTGTATCAAGTGTGTTAGCCATGGTTGTCGAATGGAAAGCAAACATTTCACCCATATGACTCTGCAAAAGAACTCCCTAACACAGTTGGGTTAGGAAAGCAAAACTATAAAAAGCGGTAAAGAAATTGAATCGAGCATACGGCAAACAAAACAAACTTGAATGATATGTAGCAAATCCGGAGAACTGATTACCTTGTGAGAATTAAAACGAGCCGGAGGCATAACACTGACCGGAAGACTTAACTCTGTCCTCAATGCCACGGTGTGCATAACTTTAACAGCTTTAATCGGATACCTTCGGTTATTGTCATCAATGGAAAATTAGCCAATATTTAAGATGCAAATACCAAATAAATTATGTTAAAATGTAAATGTTAGATTAAGTTATCTAAAACGACCAAGCATCCAGGTATTCCTAATAACATCTAACAATTACCTAAATTCGGGCTTGCACACTTGTAGGAGATCATGCTTATTCTACCTATATTAATTACAAATAGATAAAAGAGGAAGAGTTGGAAATATAATATAAGTTATAACCGGGAAATATAAGTAGTGCTCAGTTAGTTTAACAACAAACAATAGCCAAGCTAACTCACTTTCCGTGTGCAGTTTCTCCAGAAAGCATAACTGCATCAGCACCTTCTCGAACAGCGATTGCGATGTCAGAAACTTCGGCTCTTGTTGGTGTAGGATGATTAATCATACTTTCAAGCATGTTTGTTGCCACAATTACCGGTTTATGCATATCACGACACCTTCTGATGATATCTTCCTGTTAGAATGACAACAAGACAAGTTGGTATATTTGGAAACGTATCTTCCATAAATTTCTCGATTACGGAAAGTATATATTGTTTACGTCACTTCATCATTCTCCGTATAGCATTTCATTCAAGTTTTTTTTGGAAAGAAAAGAAGGCACAAGCATTTTATTAAACCTATATTCTCATAAAGAGTTAAAAGGAGGCGAATCAAGAATCAAAAGTTACCTGCAGTAAAGGAACCTCCTCAATTGGAAGTTCAGCTCCAAGGTCTCCTCGAGCAACCATTGCCTATATTAAAGTCCACGACAGAAGTGAAGTTTCAGTTCAGACACAATCTCACTCTACATGTCCTAAAGCTTTTCGAGGTTATAAACACATTCTTCAAGAATATCAAAACAAACCCCATCAGAAGCGGAAATTATTGAGTGAAGATTTGGAATAGAATCAGCACTTTCGATTTTCACAATCACATGAATGTCTGCATTGCAACCTGCAAAAGAGTTCGGTAACAAAACAGTCATAACTGTGGAAACCGAATAATAATACCGTACACCCTTCATGATTAAGCTATAATTATTTTACCTTTAAGATAATCTTTCAACTCATGGACTACTTTAGCATCCTTCACGAAAGAAACAGCATAAAAATCAACTTGGTTGTCCACCCCAAACTTGATATCTTCCCAGTCTTTGTCTGTGAACATGATGCATACGATCCAAAATTTTGATTAGCAAACAAAATTGAAAAGAACAGACCATGTTTAAGGAAAACGTCAAAACAGTTGTGCGTGCATAACCTGTTATTGACGGCAGAGTGGCACTTTTTCCACGCACGTTTAAATGGCGCCTTGATTTCAGTTCTCCGCCGTCAACTACTACACATGTAACCAAATCCTTTGTCTTTGACTTTACCGCTAATGACATCATTCCACCTGCCGTATATAGAGGCACGAAGCAACTCATCAAGTTACGTATACAAGTAAAAACTCGACAAAAATGTTTTTTTGATTAGTGAATACTTCCCTGATCCACTCATTTTGATAATTAACAAATAGAAACATATCAAGAAAAACGAATTTAACGGTATAACCGAATTGTCGGTTTCTTCATGTTTACAGATCAAATACATTAAATGCAGGAGCAGAAAACAGGCTGCGGATAAAAGACAAAGATTTTGTCTATCCAAGATGAAATAACATAACAAAAAACAATTAATTGTATCTTCGATACGAACAATTCATTATACCTGTTCAATCGGTTCAGATTATAGCATCATACATTGAAAACAAAGATTCTAAAACAAAAGACACCAAAATGAAATCTCTTCTTACCATCTACCAAGAGTATGTCTCCAGCTTCAACATCGTTAACAAAGTCGTCGTAGTTTACACTGACTGTATTTTCCGTACTAACTCCTCTTTTGATAGTGAAATTAAACTCTTGACCCTCTTTAAGCTGAATTGGTCGAGGAACATCGCCACTCCGAACCTCAGGACCCTACATAAAGAACAAATCAGGTACACTTCACCAAGAAAACAAAACATCCCATTAAAAATTGTGGGGTTTGCTAAGCAGTGCCTAATTATACTACAATAGGAAAGAATTCTACTACAATAATCAGACAACTGTAGCTTTCAACATGAACATGTGTTGTCTGAAAATGGAAATACCTTGGTGTCCAGCATGATGGCAATAACTTTGTCTTCGAATTGAGCATTGTATTCCTTAACAAGATCAATGGTTTTCTGATGAGAAGTATGGTCTCCATGGGACATGTTCAATCGAGCTACGTTCATTCCAGCCTCGGCCAGTTTCCATATCATCTCACGCGAGCTCGTCGAAGGACCGATGGTACAGACAATCTTGGTTTTCCTCCGACGACTCGAATTCACTTTCACTTGTCCTAAAGCCTCGCTGTCTAACACCTCAACCGTCGATTTCGCCCTGTCCTGAAAATCGAAACAATCGACAACCAAAACCATAAATAAATAATTAAAAGGGAAATTAAAAACTGGGTCTGAAACGAAAAACGAAACTGACTGATTTGAAATGGCCGTTGGTGGAAGTAACAACGCCGGTTTGGGTGTTTTGCATGGATCTGATGGGAAAAAATGAGTCCCCATTAGAGAAAAAGAGACGCCTTTTATTAATCCGATTGGTTCCGGATTCAAACAGGGGATGATCGGTTAGGCTACGGAAAGACGACAAATCGGCGGCAGCGACGGCGGCAGCGTCGGTTAAGAGAGTAGTGATAATACCCGCCATTTGGAAGTGGAAAATCTCCTGAGAAGAGCAGAGCAGAACAAAGCAAGATTTTTTTATAGAGGAAACAGATTTGGGCGAGTATAAAGACAGTTAAGGGCTTAAAAGAGTTGAGAGCGGAGCGGTCGTTATCAGGGTGGCGCCGTCGCTGTTTGCTGGTCCCCTGTCTGGTGATAGGCCGTTGGAAAAGTTGTAGGGCACAATACAAATATATGGAAATTTAAGAGCAGTTAAAGTGAGTTCTAGACGCAGGCGCGTCATGCAAAATGTCGCAATTTGCTGAGCTATTCAAAGATTTTTTTTGGTTAGATTAGTATTGTTTTATTTTCATTATATATACGGGTAAATGATAAAAATTACATGTATCGATTTTATTATTAAATTTTAAAATATTTTAACTTTAATAATAAATATATCAATAACTCATTTTTAAATGGTTAATCAATTTCCTTCGGTGGTTAAAGAAATTGTTGTTGTTATTTGAGGTCACAGATTCGAGCACCAACAACTGCAGCGATACTACTTGTAATCACCTTTAATTTAATCAAAAAAAATATATCAGTAACTCATTAACATGTAATGGTATTATTGTTTTATTTTTTTAAAAAAAAATCATCAATTTTTTTGCTGTTATTGTTAATCAATCACCGTTTGTCACCGATCATCATTCATAATAAGATTGGTATTGTAATTTACTTATTTTTTTTAGATTGATTTTACACGAAACTTACTTGAAATGACATTCTAATAAGAGTATCTTCTCTAACAATTTTATGATGAAATTAATTTTGAGATTTGTTGTTTGTTCTCTTGAAAAAAATACTTTTTACCGTTTGAATTTTTTAAAGTGTTTTGAAAAAATTTAAATTGATAAAAGAGTAAATGACAATAAAACGAATTTTTTACTGTTTATGGTAATTATAATAGATATCTAAAATGACGGTTTTTGCAGAGGTTAAAATTAGACGAAAAACCTTATTTTTAACGAAAAATGTAATACGATGGAATAAAAAAATATTTTTTTAACTTCAACATCAGCACCAAACTGTCCTCTCATTCAAGTGTGAATGGTTTAATGACCTGATATGCTAATTGAACTCCAAATAAAATTTAACATTAAAATTGAAAATGTTTTAATGTTTAGTGACAAAATTGATGAAAAACTAAAGTTTAGTGACGAATGATGTGATTTATCCTAAAGATATTTACATTGAAAAGCTCGTTGAATTTGTTGTAAAGGGTTGTTCAATGTTCGAGAGAGAAAAAGAACTATAAAGTAATTTGAATTCGAGTGTTTTGATGCAATTAAATATATATTATTTATTATTCTTTTATCCACTAAAACCATTTGTTAAATTTTTTCATCACAAAAATAAAATAATCACGTAAATAAGATAAGTCGGGAATTCGAACTCTAAACTTTACTTACACGATTTAACATCCTATCCCACCTAATTAGTTGTCGACGACTCCTTGCTCTTGTATATATATGAAAGAATGAAAAAGTAAGTTTATAAAAGAAATGCTAATATTCGATCGTTCATCGGAATCTTCTTGATGTAATTTTTAATTGGAAGTTAAAAGTGAATGTAGGTTGCATGGCTATAAATCATACATATAGAAGAACACCAAAAGGATAAATTATAGATGGAATCGTACACCTTGCCTCTTCCTAAAGGCAACATGTTAGATTAGACAAAGCCAAATAAACCGGTCACCTGTCACCAGAGACATGTTAGCTAGATGTGCCTTTTGAGTTTGAGGGCTTTGTCATAATTTTGAGTGTTGTCTCCAGGGACATCCCCCATCAAATGCATGCTCCAAGACGTCCTCCATTCGCTTTGCCACCAGAATCTGGCAATATAATATGTTACACATGGTGAGCAAAACGGGACATATTCTGATTCAGCTTTACAATCTTGAATCTCGATCATCATAATTATGACTTCGAGATGCAAAATCTTATCGATGTTACTTTAATCGCTCCAAGGTTTAATCTAGATTCGATTCTAGTTCCCTTAACGAATTGCCTTGGGAGCCCACACCAATGCCAAAGCCTTATGTGCGATTAACAGAGCAAATTTTAGTTGCATGTTGACATGCTTGAGTAACATTTTTGCTTCAAATGGAAGAGCAAAAATTACCTCTAGAGTGGAAAGCACAGCTGCAGGTACTTCAACCAAGTCCTTGAGATTTCTCTCCGGCAGAATAACTCTCTTGATACCGTATCGGTGTGCTGCTAGAACCTGCATAGTTCGTGTACAAAAACAAGAAGTATCGGAAACTATGAGAAGCAAACGCATTTCGAGTCTATCTGTTTGTTTCTGAATATTATCCGGCGTAAAAATGAGATGCAATCAAACCAATCAAAATATGTATCGCCGTGAAAATATTATTTGCCGGCAACAAAGAAAAGTAGTAGGAATAGCTCACTATACAGACCTTATCCTTGATACCGCCAACAGGTAACACAAGACCCCTCAACGTCATTTCTCCGGTCATTGCTGTATCTGCTCTTACACATCTCTCACTAAACAGTGAAACTAACGCTGTTACGAGGGTCACACCAGCTGAAGGCCCATCTTTCGGCACAGCCCCAGCAGGAAAATGTATATGAATATCTCTGCCTGCAGCAGATTGGTTTCCACGGCGCCTGCCAACTTGAGATCCGCCGCCCTGGTTCTTACCTGAAAAAATAAGGAACTGTTTCAAATAACCCCCCAAAAAAAAAAAAAAATTCAGATTGTCAATTGGTGAAGTTGATTGATTAGATATCAGTTCAAATAAAATTTGTGGTCAAAAATAAGACCCCATATTTGCAACGCAATTGATCATCAGATTTTGACGACAATTTTAACATAGAAAAATATATGTGATTTAAGAGAGGATACCCATGTCAGTGCTATTTGTGCTGATTCTTTAATAACATCGCCAAGTTGTCCAGTAAGATGCAATTCACCGTTTCCAACCACTGATGTAGCCTCCACAAACTGAACCTCTCCTCCAAAATTGGTCCAAACAAGCCCAACGGATACTCCAGGAGTGGCAACACGATCTGCGGCTTCTCTGTCATCAAACCTAGGAGGCTACATTAGAGAGTAAATAAACATCCTCAGGTATGTTAAGAAAGAGATATGAACTCAAATACAGTAACCATTAACCTACTCAAGTGTTTGAATCATATCATACATGAAGTGCTTATGCTTGAATCAGCAGGGAAGGGGAACTCAAACCAAAATCTTTTAGTCAGCTCACTTTCTGTTTTTGAAAACTTTAATACCATGAAAAGTGTGTCCTCTTCCCCAGAGTTTAAGTTAAAAAGAGCTGAATGATGCTCAACCACATCAATATGAAACCGAATGAGGAACCCCAATTGTGAAGATTTACAAAAGTGAATCAATAGGCTTTTCCCCAAAAAAGTGAATATCCTGATAAAAGAGTCGAATGAGGAAGTCTTACCCCCAATATTTTTTCCAGCATAGCCTCATCAACAACCAAAGGTGAGGCAATTCTGAAAGCATTTGATATCTCATAATTACTTACACCCATCGGAATGACTTCCATTTCCATTTCAGCTCCCTCAGCAAGCCTGTTTTCCAGCAATGTAGAAGTTAGCTTGTGAACATCTCTGCTAACCGAAACAGCCTGTTCTTGCTCTGCAACTCTCACGGCAGCAGCACGAGCCAAGGCAGCCAACTTCCTTTCCAGACTACGAACACCAGCTTCCCTGGTGTACCTCTGAATCACAAGTTTAACCATGTCCTATACCACCCAAAAAAAGGCATTAAGAGAAGATTACCTAATATTAGGTGTTGGATTGCACAGATATAAATATAAGTGCATTATACAGCAAAATTTAATGCTTATATTCTGATCAAATTTTCTTCTTTTATCTTACATCTTACCCTGATATTTCAATCTAAATTCTAAACAGAAGAGTTCAAGAAATGAAAGTAGCTTTTTTTGTTATATGTTGAAAATGGAACAGTTTAGAGATCTTCCATGGAGGTAATAAAAAAAAGGAAGAAACAATGTGTAGACCTCAATACATTAGTCCTGTAATTGTTTATTCAACCATAGAGGTGATAGGGATGCAAAAAGACCAGTTGACAAATTTCTCAAAGCATCTCAGAAATCAGGGAGCAACAGCTGTTAATGAACTTGGTGTGACAATACATCCAATATTATCAAGTATGGAAAAATAAGCTTCAAAATGTGGAAAAGATGAATAGATGATTGAGTGATGAATACCTCTGGAATTTGAAGGAATGCAGAACTCAGTCCATGCTGATCCAAAACTCTTGGGATCAAATATTGCATTGCTATTCTGAGCTTTTCTTCATTTGTATATCCAGGCAGCTCAATGACTTCCATCCTATCCAAGAGTGGAGGAGGAATAGGCTGCATCCTATTTGCTGTAGCCACAAAAAAGTGACCTCTGATAGGTCAAATGGCACGTTCAAATAGCTATACAACCTCAGTTAAAGAACCCCAAGGGATCAACTGACACTCATGAAATTGTTAATGAGAAGGTAATAGATGCAAATAAACATGTAAAATCTTCATAAATATTATATACAGTTAAAAGAAATGCATATTGATGAAATTGAGGTCAGCATGTTAATCTAGATTTAGAAGAAAGTAGGATACTGATCATTAAACGATTTATTCTGCTCAGGATCAAGAACCTCCAGTAGAGCTGAAGCTGGATCACCACGAACATCAGAACATGTCTTGTCAATCTCATCCAATAGCATGACTGGATTGCAAACTCCTACTCTCTACAAGCCAAAAGGTAAAATGATCATTACAGTAAGAACAATAGTCATCAACATATAATAAATGCTCCCATGAGGATGTTGACAATCTTAATTAATGGGAGATTCAGTTCTCCAAACTTCAGATTCTATATACTCTCAACAGAAGATCATTCAGCCTACAATAAATTGATATTACAATCTACAAACTACAAACTCAAATCACAAAGCATTTCTTTCAGGTTTTTGAACTGACTGGTGGGGCAGAAAAGCACCATCACTGCCCCAATAACATACATTAATGCAGTAAAGCACAGAATCACTCAGCACATTGCAGAATGAAATGTTAGGAGATAAAAGCTGAATAAATCAAATTTGAGCATATTTAAGACCTGAAATTGACAGCTCTTGATACTAGTAATGTCCCTACAGACTAATTTCTTAACCAACAGGTAACTAAATCACATTCTGTTAAAACAGTATGCAATAGAGCAGAGTATATAATTCATGAAACCAGTTATACCTTTAATCCATCAATAAGACGCCCTGGCATACTTCCAATGTATGTTCTCCTATGTCCTCGTATATCAGCCTCATCCTTGACACCACCGAGGGATATACGTGTAAATTTTCTACCCAAAGCAGAAGCAATTGATGATGCTAATGATGTTTTCCCCACACCTGGTGGGCCAACAAAGCATAGAACTGGACCTCTTGCATCTGGCTTAAGCTGAGCAAAAAATTCAAATCAAATGAACTTCAAAAGCAAAAATACAAGATTTAGCCTTCAAGGCAAGAAGATATAGATTGTTGGTCAACCTTGCAAACAGCCAGATATTCAATAATACGTTGCTTGACCTTCATTAAACCATAATGGTCACAGTCAAGTTGGTCTTTTGCAGCCTTTAGGTCCAGTTCCTGTTCTTCACTGGCCTTTCGCCAAGGCAGATCAGCAAGAAGCTCCAAGTAAACACGTGAACTATTATATCCAGGCTGCTGCGGTTGCATCTTCTTAAGCCTCCTGAAATAAAAATAATAAACAGATGAACCTTGTTAGACATCATATCCAATTAAAATATAGGACATTAACAAGTTTGGATTGCCTAAACACGGGAAACAAGAAAGGCCAGTGACATCATCACCAAAAAATTGGATGCAGTAAGATAATTTGCTTAAAGCTTCCATTAATATCCCCAGGACTTAGAATGCTATCAACAAATACTTTTTTTTTCATTCAAAACATAATGGTACCACCTGTACTGTTATCTCAAATTATACCTCAACTCCCTTTGTGCATGCTTCCAGACATTTGAAGGCATCCTTGCATTCTGCATCTTTTTTTCCAGGGAAGCCAAATCATCCTCATCATCATCATTGTCTCCAAGTTCCTCTTTTATTGCTCTCATCTGGAATATATTTGCATAGCCAGATGACGAATAATTAGGCAGTAAAACTTATAAAATATGGAACCATCAGGTTTTTTTTCTTCCAGCAGCCAAGTCAGCACCAAAAACTAGACATCAGAAGCCACCAAAAAAGATGATTACATGTGGACTATATCCACCTCTACTGGTGCTATACAAACAGCTGGACAACTAAAATCATAATTTATTAATAAGCTCAATAACTGCTAAAATCGGTAGCAGAAGTAGGAAAGCTAACCTGCTGTCGCAAAAGATATTCCTTCTGTGATTTTGACAATTGCCCTTCAACCTTTTGCGTAATCTTCTCTGCTACATGTATTGACTGCACAAGTAATACATTAACAGAATGGATAAAGTCCGGAAGAAGAATTAAAGTGATAATATTAACCGTAAGTACATTACACACCTGCAAATGCCTGTCAACTAACTCAGTTGCTTTCGAAAGCCTTGCTTTAGGATCAACGGAATCCAACATAGAGAGCTGCTCTTCAAAACTCATCTCAAAGCTAGCAACAAATATATCAGCCAATTTGTTGAAAAGGAAGTGTCTCTAAAAGAACTTTTATCCTTCCACCAGTTTTTTGTTTCTACAAGCAGCACAGAAACATGAAGTATCACTAGAATGACAACAGAAAACATAGCTGAAGTTTTCAATCAACAAGAGAAATAACACTCTTAAATGGATTTATGGCACATTTCATAGTTACTAATAGGTGAAAAAAATAGGTTGCATATTTTACCTGCTCAAGAATAGAAATTAGCTCCATGGCAGTTGCTTTGAACTGACGAGACAGTGTTACAAACTCTGGATCTTGTTCCACTTGCTCCATCTCTAAACAAATTAAAACATAGAAGAAACAGATCAGAACATAGCCTAAAACCGATGCATGGTAGAACCATAAACAACATTCCATTCAATGTTTTTGAAAAGAACACTTGCAAAAAAAATAAATAACAGATTATATTCTGGCATGCTACTCTAGACATTCCAGAGTTAATTCTAGCCAAAGACCATTGGACATACTTGTTATTCTGAAACTAGAGATTCAGAAAGAGAGACTTGTTGAAGAAAATATATGTACAACAGAAACAGAACTATGCATACACAGAAAAACCCTGATACCAACTTACCAGCCTTAGTCATCTCAAGTGGAGATATCTTTGCAGTGCAGTAAGGTCCTCGTGTGCTAAATTCCTCTATATTGAATCTGCATAAACCTTCAAGGACGACAATGTATGTGACCCTCCCACTTGGTTTCTCCACTTCTCTTGACAGATGCAAAGCACGTGCTGCCACACCCCTGATAAATTATAAATACATATAAGTGAGAAATTATCTCAAGACAGGAACTATACGAGTAAATTACAAGATCCTTTTGAATCTTACTGCAACAATAATCTGAAAGCACGAAATAATAGCAGAAGATGGATTGAAAAGTACCTGCTATGCCAATGGATAACTTCCTGAGGGTTTTTCTCATCAACATTGTGCGTATCAAACGTGCTTACCCGAACTTTTGAGCTCCGCTCACCTGATTCACTCCCTGCACCTGAAAAACCGTTGAAACTCACCTACTAATTATAGCCGTTCTTTTAAACAGTGAAAAGTGGAGTTTTGATAGCAAAACAAGTCCGCAAATAAGTGAATAACAACCTTGAGATAACATGGAATCCATGGAGGTTGTCTCAGCAGCATCACGAACCGGAAGAATTCCTATTAATCCTTTATCCTCCCGCTGCCATAACTCTTGCTCCATCAATTTCACACTGCATAGTCAAACCGCTTTATTCTCTAATATTCAAGCTTACAAGAAGAGCAAATAAAGAACCGCTTCCAGATTCTACAACTAGCTTTATATTTATTATCCAGCTAAAACAAACAGAGATTTAAATAAACTTAGAAAACTCCACAATTTCTAAAGCCACGAAAGTTTCAGGAGAAAACAAAATCAGAGAGAGAAACAATAAGTAGGATCAAGCCTGATATTGTAAGTAAACAAAACTTAAGAAGCAAAATATCGATGCTATGAAAAGAGAGAATTATATAAACGATACTAATTCAAATTTTTGAAGCCATACAAAATTTCTTGAACTGTGATTTTCTAAGGAAACAAACGAGAAAGAAAAATTCAATATCTGATTAAAAAAGTTTAGTCAAATATCAAAAGAAAAAACGAAAAATTAACGGACCTGCTGGGCGAAGTGCAGCGAATTCGAATAAAGGCGCCAGGCAATAAGACGTTGTTTCTGAACGGAAGAATTGCTAAACGATCTGGTAACTCCACCGATTCCGCCATTTTTCAGCTTCTCGGAGGAAAAAGAAGTAAAAATAAATAGAAACCAGAAACAAACTAATTTGTTCAACAGAGGTTTAAATAGAAGAGGAATAAAGAAAAGAATAAATGGAAAAGCGCGTGGGTGCCTACCACTGCCACTGCCACTGCCTGCTCTGCTCAGCTCTGCTCGGGTGCGGATTGCGGGTGGGGCTTTATCTGAACCAACGCCGACCCATTTTTGCCTCTTTTTATTTATATTTATTTATCAAGTTTTTTTTTTTTTTATAATTGCATGATCTGAAATTAATTTAGTTATCATTGAAGGGGTAAAGGAACTTTTTAGTCCCTAAATTTAACAATAATTTTTAATTTAATCCCTTAAACTTTTTTTGGTCTACCTCAGTTCTTAAACTATTTTTTTATTTTGATGAGTGTAGCACAATTTTAAAATACTACATCATCAAAGTGATTAAGACTAAACCGAAGCTCATACTATGTTTGTGTTCTGCATATCTTATCTAGAAGTTTAAATCATATTCGGTATTTATAACTTGTAACTAGCACGATATGTTTATTATGTTTTGGTAGGCAAAATATATATGGAAATATTTCTAAAATTTGATATTGTGAATTCATTGTTTATAATAGTAAAAGTTTTGTAATAGAACAATATACTCAATAACTCAAAATTAGAAGAAAATTTGCGGACGAAATTTCTTTTACGGGTTGAGGAATAAAATATGCCAAAATTAGAATTAATATGGACAACAATTTTTATGAAACAATTTGAAAAAAGAATATATCAAATTCATAAACTCAAAAGTTGCCTTGTCTCTTTAATTTTTTATTCCTAAATTTTGTGACTTGGTACTAAAATATAAATATTTTGCATGACCTTTTTTTTATAATTGATTATATTTGATCTGTTAATCAATTAAGGATAAAACTTTGATACGCAGGCTGTGTAAAATTAATTTTACATAAGTCTGTGTATTTACACTATAAAAACTCAAATCCTAAATTTCTATCCCTAACTTGAAACTAAACCCTGTACACTAAATTTTAAATACTAACCTTAAATTCTAAATCATACAACCTAAACCCTTAAACTTTAAACATTAAACTAAAACCTTAACTCTTAAAACTAAAAGTTATACAGCCTGTATCAAACTTTCTCCCATCAATTAATTTGAATTAAATATAAAAAGTTATTGTAAAATATCACAAATTCAAATAATAAATAAAGTCAAATATGGACATTTTTATTTTCTTTTCCGGCCATTATCTCCCACGTTTGTAGTTGTTATTTTCCACTCTTGCACAAAATTCTTTAACAAAATTACATAGAAAAATAACTGAGGTTATTTAAATATAAAAACCAATTAAAATAATTATTAAATTGATTCATAACTTAAATGTTATTAAATGTCCAACATATATTAGTTTAGATTCGATTTTTCGATTCATGTCTTTTTTTAATCATAAATTATAAGCACTAAATTTTAAATTATAAAAAATTAAATTTTAAATTAAGTTTCTAACTCTAAAATCAAAAGAGTTTATGGCTTTATGCAGCATGAATAGTAAATAACACGTGTATTGAATAATTTTTCGTGTTTTTTTAGTTTATAATCATAAATTATAATCGATTACAGTGTTGTTTTACAAATAAGACGTGGTAAAACACAGAAATAGTCATCAACCTAAACACAAATATTTTTTTACTATTAAAGTGATAAAATTATTATAAAATGATAATTGAACTTATCAAAGTATTTAAAAAATATCATTAAAACTTATTAAATTATTTACAAAATAATCTCAAACTTATAAAAATTTATCACTGTTTTTATGATATGCAATGATTATTTTGTGCTTAGTTTAATGATCATATGTGTGCAGGGACTGACGCAAAATTTTATGTTAGGGCTGAACCTATAAAATTCTAGAAGGAACGAACTTATAAAATTTTAGGGGTAAAAATAAATTAAGAAATATATAAAAAATTATAAATCATATAAGAATTTTAAATTTTTAGAGGGGCTGCCTCTTCCAGCCCCCTTTAGGTCTATCCATGTATGTATAAAAAGATTATGTGCTTAATTATTTTTTTGTTAAACAAAACAAATAAAAATGTGAAATCTAAGACCTAAGTAAGGGTTAATGATTATTTTTTTAATTCAACATTTAAAATTTATTAGTTATTTTCTATTTTGTAAAATTATTTTTAGATTGACAAAATATTTCAATTGTATTCGCACTTTGTATTTCTCTTACCAAACAAAGAAAGGGGGCCCATACAAATATTAATTAGAATGTGAAACATTGTCTGCCGTCCGATGAGAAGACGTCGGCTTCCTACGGAAGTTCTGAGCCGTTGGATATCCGGATAAGAAGGGAGAGAGACGCGTCAGCATGCTGATCGATAGGATGATCTAATAGAGGGGGCTGCTGTCAAAAGAGTTGTGGGGGCGGCTGCAACTTGGATTCCACGCGGCAAGTTCTGATGGGATGATAAGGTCCTCGTGTCTGGATTTTATTGGAGCTTTTGGATAATTCAATTAATATTTAATAAATAAATATAGGAACTCTAAAATTACACGTTTCAAGGATGGCTAAATTTCGATTGGCCACACATCTGAATTTACTATTTAGTGCCCTAGGAATCACATTGCATCACATATGTATATAGTTTTTATTAATATATATACTTGAGGGTGAACATTTGATCGAATTGAGTAAAAAATTCAGAGTTAGTTAAGTTGATGGGTTTTATTTATAGCTTGAATTGTATTTAAATTTTTTTTTGTTTCGAGTCGAGTAAAGTCATTTAAATTTTCTGTTCAAAATTAATTATAAATATATAATATCATAATACTAATTGATTGCGATTTAAACGACTTTCTATAATTATATACGATTTATATATATACATATCTTTATATATTTTTTAATATGTGATATACATATATTAGACAAAGTTGAGGGATTCGACTGAAACTTGAAAATCGATTCACTAATTACTAGAAATTATGAGTTATTCGAGTCTCATTTTATAACTAAAAATTTATTTGAATTATTTTTAGTTGAATTTATAAAATTACGATTCGAATCAAGTTGAGTAATTTTTTTAATTTTTTTTAGTCAAATTTTGTTCGCCCCTCATAATAATCTATATTGTTACAATTATATTAGAGGTTTTTTTTATATCTATATTATTTTTAATGTATTACTAATTCATATTTATTGAGATAAATATTATTTCTGAGAGGGGGATTTTATATTCACGTGGCCATGTTCTTGTTATGTTGTAACCAACTTTTAATACCAAATATATATTATGATACTGAGCAAGCAAAAACGAAAAAAAAATGAAACCCTACCAAATGGTACGTTGTTCAAACTATGTTTTTATGCATCTAAACCAAATGGTACGATGATTGTATTATTTTTTTGTTGCCCTTTCGATTTTTATGGTCATATTGATTAATTTGGACCGACTCGCGTCGCATATCTGGTTTTGGTAGGTAAGTTTCATAGCGAAGATTTTCTACATACACAACGCCTCGAATTTAAGATCTACTTAAGCAATATCAAACTGTTTACCACTCTTTGGTACAATCATTGTATTATTCAAACTATTTCTCGTGTAATTTCATATTTTTTAAATATAAAATTATAATCATTATTAAAATTTGAAAATATTAAAAAATAACAACTGTTTAGTAATATAAAAATATTTTAAAATTTTAAAATATTCTAAAATGTAATAAAACGAAATTTATAATTTGAACAAAAAAATCTAAAATTATTTAAAAAATATGCTAAAGTTATTAAAAATTATAAAATTATTTTAAAAATTCAATAGAATGTTATGGTTGGGTTATAGTTTTAACAGACGGCTTCAACAAGATCAGCATTGCACTTTAATAATTGTTAATATTCTATCAACTTTAAAATATTTGTATATATTTTCAATTTTTATATCTTTTTAATAATTTTTATTTTTGTATTTTTATATTTTTTTAGTAATATTTCCCCCAAAATTTGTATTTAGAAAAATTACAAATGTCATGTGGTAGTATCACAACTTGTATTAACGGATCTAAAAAGACTAATAGATTTTAACGGCTACGTCAAGGTTACGGCTAAAATACAACAAGTTTTGAAATTTGTCTAAGAACTTAAAACATTAGACTTTTGATAGCATTTTAGGTTGGATTTTTCGTGTTTTTTACAAGTTTATATACTTACAAAATAAATTTTGATACATAGTTTTTATAACATTTTAAGTTTTTGGACACATATCGATACTTACAAAATAAGTTTCGATGCATAGTTTTTATAATATTTTAAGTTTTTGGACACGTATCGATACTTATAAAATAAGTTTCGACACTTGTCAAAAAACACAAAAAACTCAACCTAAAATATTATAAAAAAGTATAACATTTTAAGTTTTTTGACAAATATCAAAACTTGTAGTCTTTTAGCCGCACCCTAGACATGTTGCACGTTAGAGTCGCTCGATTCTAACTATTAAAATTGATTAAATAACTTAATTTATTGTAAAAAAGTTCAAATCAACTTTTCTATTATTTTAATTAGATAAGTCAATTGGATGTGTTGAGATAATCAATCGGATGTGGAAGGCCAAGAGGGGGTGAATTGGAAAATAAAAATTTGAAGGAAAGCAATTGGAAAATAAAAAATTGAAGATACACGGATTTATAGTGGTTCAAGCTTCTAACAAGCTCTGCATCCACTACCTTAGCTCCCCATTAAAGATTTCAAACAATTCACTAAGAATTCTTCCCCTTTTCTAGGCTAAGGAGGCAACCGTTACAATCGATCAAAGCTTTCTACCCAAAGCTTGATCAAGCTCACTCTCTTTACAAAAAAGAATGCCAAATGTAGAAAGACCTCTCAAAGGTGAATAAGTTGTCCAATACAAGTGCACTCAAAACCCAAAACTTGAATAAAAATGAATACAATGAAAATCACTCAAGCGGGTTACAAGATATGGCTCTAATAGGCTAAAATGTGTTGAGTTTGTGCTTGATTGCTTTAGACTTGTTCAATGGATGTTTAATGGTTGTTGTTGCAACTTTGGAGACTTGATTTTATACCACCTCATTGATTTCTGATCTTTTGGGTGGTTGGGATCATAAATAGAGCCATTGGGTTGCTTTCTTCCCGCAATAAATGATGTTTGATAACCTACTGTATCGATATACGACGATACATGAACAACCGTATCGGTACTTGTCAAAAGAAGAAATAGTTGTTGTACAAATGGGTATCAATACGCTTGAGGGGCGTATCGAAACGAGTATAGTATAAAAACATATCTGTATCGAAACAGCTAGACCGTATCAGTGCGATTTTAGCTCACTGGAATATGATGAAAAAGTCATTGGAAAAATAATCAATACGCATAAAGGGCGCATCGATACAATATAATTGAAAATTGAAGTTTGGTGATTCCAATAACTGACAAGGCAACATCATATATTAAATGCAAAGATTTTGAAAATCTTAACACTCGTATCGATACAGGTGAAGCTGTATCGATACTTATTGCTTAACCAAAATTCTTAGGTTGAAGGCCGTATCGAAACAGGATCAACTGTATCGATACGATTTTGCAAATAAAATTCCAATAGTCAAAAGTCATATCGAAACACTCAAGAGTGTATCAATACGCCTGAGCGTTTTTGGTTATTTGAGTATGAAAATACTTAGAAAAACTTTTGGGGTTTAAGTTTTTGACTTAGAAACATTTTAAGTTTGATTCCTTGTTATTTTGTGAGACTTTTTGAATACTTAAAAATTTATCCAATTTTACAAATCAATCCTTAAATACTTTATTATATCAAAATTAAATATAGGTTTTACAATCTATCTTTTTTGATATAACAAAATCATCATAAATTTTTAAGTAAGTTTGAAAAATACTCCCCCTTTCTTTAAGGCTAAAATATTTGATTTTGAAAAACTTTTAGTTCTTTTTACTTTTCTCCTTTTTGTTATATCAAAATCAATAGGATATAAAGCAAGATATAAACATTAAAGGTACTCCAAGTATTAAACAATATAAATATCATTAAAATTCAAAGCAACATTAAAATCTAACTTAATTCTTAAAAACATAAACCAAAACAAATAAACCGAAGCATAAAAGTTCATAAAACAAAGACATAGGTGCATAAAACATAAAACCTAATATGATATGATATGTCATGAGATGCAAGACGCTTAAGAGTCATCTTCGTCCTCTTCATCTTCATCCAAGGTGTTGGTTCCAAGAGATTGTCGCCACTCTCCATGAAAAGCAGTGAGAGATATGTCCATAGAAGCTTGGTGATTCTCGATCGAGGTAACTCTTTCCTCAAAGGATTGCATACGAGTATCAAGAGATGTCATACACATATCAAGAGTAGTGAAACTCGATTGCATACTAGTATACAAAGAGGCAAACTTCCCATCAAGATAAAACATAAGCGCGTCAAGGGAAGATTGAGCAACCGGAGCTTGAGGAGCCGCCACCAGAACGAGTTGAGCATTTTGAGGAGATCCACAATACGGATCCATTGACCATTATAGATGGTGAACTTATCTTAGTGAAGAGAACGTTCATCAATTGGATCGGTAAGATGTTCGGCAAGATCATAGGAGCATTCAATACCAATCTTGTGAAACAAGTAGCTCAAAGCAGTGCCATAAGTGAAGGATGGGACAAGAGTTGTATGGTGATTTTGCATGGTGAAGACAATCTCGACAAACATAATTTGATCAAGGTTGGGACGCTTTGTTGGAGTATGCCCAAAGACCAATAATGAGACGGTTGTAAAATACATACTTATTTTATCTTGTTTATTAATATAAAGTCGTTATTATTATTTCAGTCTTATTCTGTGTGTTAATAAATAAACTGAATTATAGTAAAGTCCTTAGAATAATATAGTTATTCTTAGAATGTCCTTAGTCGAGTATTATTGTGGGAATGGACAACAATAATATATTAAGATTAATATGTAGTTGATTGATGACAAAGTGTTGTCATTAACATGGAGATGTCAAAATCGATACATAAGTATGTGTTAGAGAACGACATACTGGACTGACCCGCTATGAGCATGTTTCTTGGATTATTATGTGACAGTCACAACATTGCTCATAATGATAACTAGATGTATAATCCTCAGACTTGAGATCATCATTATTTCAACATTGTGAGTGACATATTTTGATACAATCAAACGTGTGTCGTAACTGACTACGCTATAAAGAATGATATTGGATATGTTACAATCTATGTAGTGGAATATGGTTGATCAAGATATGATTTGTCCCTCCTACATAATAGGAGTAATATCATAGGCCACTTGATTGAGTGAGACTAAAAATGCATGACCATGCTCGAATAAATTGATATGAGATATCATAGTTATTCGTTTATAATAGTCTACTCAACATATCAAGAAATATTAGATGGACTATACAAGTGTAACTATTTCATGACTTGTGTCCGATCTAGATATAAGGACAAAAAGATGTAATACATGAAAAGAGTTAATCACGAAAAAAAGGTTATGTCGAACCACGACTTTCTGTAACTCATGTAGCAATGATTATTGCTAGATGCCGCGACTAGATAGCATGTGTGAAAACTTGTTGTGCACTCGTATCGAAACGGGATCAACCGTATTGATACGATTTTGTAAATAAAATTCCAATAGTCAAAAGTCATATCGAAACACTCAAGAGTGTATCGATACACTGTACATTTTTGGTTATTTGAGTATGAAAATACTTAGAAAAACTTTTGGGGTTTAAGTTTTTGACTTAAAAACATTTTAAGTTCTATTCCTTGTCATTTTGTGAGACTTTTTGAGTACTTGAAAATTTATTCAATTTTACAAATTGGTCCTTAAATACTTTGTTATATCAAAATCAAATGTAGGTTTTACATGAGGTAAAAAATAAAAACTTAGTTGCTTTTTCTTGACTAATTTAATTTTTTGACCATTAAGTTTTCGAATAAAGTGGTTAAAAATTCCTAAAAAGTGGTTGCATTTCGAATATTAATTCTCATAAAAAGCACATTTTGAACGTGCAATTTGTTTTAGAAAGGGTGACCGACATACCAACACACCAAGATTTGACCATTTATCTGACTAAAAAATATCATCAAAATTAAGTTAGATTAAACGTGAAGTATTGTATTCCATCTTTAAAGTAGACAAAATTTCCCTAAAAATCTAGGTGATTTATAATTCTTAAAATGAATACCTTTATATTTTAAATAATAAAATAAACAAATAAATAAATATTGATGTTCATTTTAATTTTGACTAATTTAACTTTTAGAAAACAATCATAAATAAATTTGACTAAAAAATAATAAAATAAATAGACTTAAATGAAAAATAAGTGTCTAAAGTATACATTTTTTAAATTTTAGGTGCCTAAAGTATTTTGTTTTGTAAAAATAGGTGTTTCAAGTTTCAAACTTATATTTTTAGGTGCATGGTAGTTAACTACCGTTAAAAACTATTAACCAGTAAAAATGTCACATGTCGTTTTTAATTTTTAATTTATTTTAGTTTATTTTTTGTTTTTAATAATTTAAAATATTACGAAAAATCTTGAAATTCTAAAACTTTGTAAAATAGTCCCCAAATTTCTAAATCTCCAAATCTTCACCGTTGTCGCCACTGTTGCCGACCCCACCCTCTCGGTCGCCAGACCCAGCTGACCATTTCCCCCAATGCTCCATCGCCGAAAACCAATGAACGACGTGCCAAACAAACATTGGACCTCGATATTAAATAGTCGTTTGATTGGCACATCGTTTGCCGATTACCGACGACGACGCGTTGGGGAAAATGGTCAGCTGGGTCCGATGACCGAAAGGTAGGGTTGACGGCAGAAGCGGTGAGGATTTGGGGATTTTAGGGATTTAGAGACTAATTTGAAATTTTTTGTAATTTCTGAGAATTTTTAAAATGTTTAAAGTTTAAAGTTTTTTTTCAAAAATAATTAAAAATCTATATTCCTGCCATGTGTCGTGTTTTAAATAGATAATGATTTTTTAACAGCCAGACACCTAAAATTATAAATTTTGAAATTTTAGGCACCTACTTTTACAAAAAAAATATTTTAGGCACCTAAAGTTCAAAAGAGTTATACTTTGAGCACTTATTTTTCATTTATGCTAAATAAATATTTAATTTTGACTAATTTAACTTTTAGAAAACAATCATCAATAATTTGAACTAAAAAAAGTCTCATTTAGAACTAACAAGTGGGCACAATGAAAAAAAATATTGATGTTCATTTTAGGAGACTCAGATTCGAGCAATTTTTCTGCAATGCGTGTCTTATATCAAAGAGTTAAGAAAAAAATATGAACAAATACTACCTTGTAATCATCTAAGACTATTAAAAAAGTCTCATTTTAACCAACAACTAATTGATATAGTGTGATGAAGTGCTAGATCTCTTAAGCAATGCTAGGGAGTCGAATATTATCGTTGTGAATGAAATAAATTAGATTGAGAGAGTTGTCCATAATAGAACTTCTGCAGTATCCGATTCAAATTTATCACGTAGTAGTTGAATACCGATGATTATACAATAAAATTTCTCATTTTAAACGACATAACACACCAATAACTAGAGCTCAATGGGACAAATTATTTTTTATTTAATAACTGAATTTAATTTAATTCCTTAAATTCTCCTATAATTAAAACAATTAAAAGTTTAAACATCCAAATTCATATAATTAAATTGAAAAAAAAGGTAACCCAAATTTAGTATCAAGTCAAGCTAACACACAATGGAAGTCAGTTGTGTGGGGACAACATTTGTCAACACATGCAATTATGCAACTTGGAAATCAAACCAACCTTAAAAAAATAATATCTTGTCCTAGTTTTGGACACATGGATTCTCTACCTCAATTATGAGTTCTTTACTATGTACTTAGTGGGTAGCTTCAAGTTAAATATTGAATAAATTTCTCAATAATTAGGCTGCTTTGACTAATTGCCCACTTGGTTCAAATGTCCAATTCTATCTTGTTTTTGATGATTTTCCCCCCCTTCTCTTCCTTTTATGTGATGGGGTACAACCACATTGTAAGTATATTATTTTTTCAAACAAATTGTATCGAACCCGAATAATGAAGAGTTTTGGACCTCTATTTTTATTAACTTTGCTAAAAACATCTCAAGACCTTAAATTGAATAATATTATGTGTTTAAGTACGTTCGAACTCGCATATTCTTTGATGTTAGAATAATAACTATACTAAGTTAAGACTCTAGTATCTCGCATTATTTTTTAATAAAAAATTATTCCGATTTGGTGACAAATAGATTATAAATTAATTATTCAATTGAATATTTATAATAATTGATTCTAATTATATATAAAATAAAACTTTTTCGAGTGTGTGGATAAACTAAGACCTATTTAGACAGGGCCATGGTCTAATCCCACATATTGACAATTCCTAGTCCAAGTAAGCCCACTCTCTCGTTTCACTTAGCATGGAGGCCCAAAAGCAACAAACTTAAAATTTCATTAAAATGCTGTCCCTAAAATTTAATTAGGTCGGTCAAACTTTTAATTCTAACGTTATGAATGGAGCAATGTTAAAAGTTTCAATTATGATATTGTGAATGAAATAAACTGAATTTGAAAGAATACTTCAATAATAAGTTTTTGTACTTGATCCAGATTAATCAGTCAATAGATCATATACCAATGATTAAAAACGCTTTATTATTTTTTAATACACAATTTGATACAATATTTATATTACTCAAACCCTTACTCATCTATAAATAAAAGGATTTAAACGCTTAGACATGTTTGATCTTATAAATTGAGTTAAAATTCATCGGCCATCATCATCATCATATATATATATATATACTCGTGTGTGTGTTTATTCACTTTTTTTAAAAGGTTCACATGTGCATGTGCTGCTAAAGGTTTCCACAAGGGATCACGAGCCTTGCTTGGTTGCCAAGAGTCCCAAAGGACCACATGGGCATCAAAGTCACAAAACGAGACACACATATATACATTGCTATTGATGTACAATTATGGAGAAAAAAATAATCGACTTGTCAAGAGAAATTTATGAAGTATCGTTCATTCAGAGTAATTGTATGGGTTCACTGAGTCAAGATAACAACATCAGTTGTTGCTCTTGGCAGGACATAGTCATGATTGAACATTAAGAAGGGCCAAATGTAAATAGTAATAAAATGATGGGGCCATGGTTTAATTCTTAAGTTGTCAATTTAAAATTTATGAACTACGAGCTAATTTGTATAATTTTAAAATTGACAAAGGCCTAAAAAGTATTTAAACAAAAAAGAGGTTAGGGCTTAGTTTGTCTAATTTTAAAATTGACATGCGCATAAGAAATATTTATATCGAAAAAGAGGGAGTTGTGACTTAATTTTTTTTAATAATTCTATTTGAGTAGGTGATAGTATCTATGTTCGGTTTCAAATTTGGATAAGCTCACGCACAACAACATACTAATCTGCTGAAACCTGGATCACCTAGGTGGAACACACCACTCTTTATCAACTAACTCTTTGGTTCAATTTATTAGAATTTTTTATAAAGCAAAATATTAACCCATACATATAAACATAATTGGAGTCCAACAACCATCCATTGATTGAATTATTTGTGCCTAAAACGTGTATGTTGAACCAACTAAATACATCCCATTTCTTGGTCTAATATGATTACTTTTCAAAAAGAAAAATACAATTGGAATTTTATGGCTAACCCAAACCTTCAAACCTTTTCCCATCTTGTATATTGAAAGTGACCTAATAGAAATGTAAACAGAAAGCTGGTTAGTTAGGCAAATATGAGGAGATATGCCAAAGAAAACCAATAATAATATTCAAAATAAGTGCCTCCCCATGGTCCCTACTATGGCTCAATCATATCAATTTTGAAATTAGATAAATTTAATTTTAATTTAAATTTTTTATTAAATCATTATCATTTTCAAAACTAAACAATTTTTTGTTAACCAATAATAATATTCAAACATTTTTGTACTGGAAAAACTTTGGAATTTCATTTTTGGAAGGCCACATGTGGAGCACATGATGTGCTTGATTTCAACCGTCATAATTTTTATAATTGTTAGAGGAAAGGTATAGTACACATTAATTCATATTTGGAAAGAGATAGGGCCCTTGGTGATAGAGGACAATTTAGCCCTAATTAATCAACTACTATGGGTCGAGCACTGGTGTACTTGCCTTCCTACTATTAATTTTGCCCAACAAATGCTATGGGTGGGCCCAAACCTACCCTCCTTTATGACTACTCTCCTAATTAAGGGTCACATGTTCGAAATCTAACATTGTGAATATCGTAAATTAATTTAGAAGGGTCGTTCCCACAATAAACTTTTAACAGTACCTGATCAGAATTAGTCAACTAATAAAGTTTAAGAGACATATATTATTCTACCAAAAGTATTATCATTAATATTTGAAAGAAGTGTCATCTCCACAATGATATTAATTCGATGCTTCATAACAAAAGTTTTAAGTTTGAGCCTTGTGATTTCTTTCAAAGGTTTAACCCGACTCAAAATCACATATAGCTGAAGTTTATATAACTATCAGATATCGAGAAGTCTCGAATCAGTATAAAATAAAAGAAAGAGATTAGACACAAAGAATTAATGATCAATTAGTGCACATTTCTCCCACAAGTTAACAGTTTCTTAACATTGAAACCAAGTTTTCAATGTCCCCCACTACCCACCTTTGCTATACAATAAAGCAAGAAAAGGTTTTTGAGGGCCATGGAAGCAAATTAATTCAATTAATCATCAAAAACAATTACTTTCCCCATGTTCAAATCTCACACTTGTTTGATTGCTTAGCATTTGGCAGTGCACCATATTATTATTGTTGTTCATTTATGTATGGGGAGTGTGTGACATAGGCAACCTTTCTATAATTAACAAGTGCACATTCATGAACTTAGAAAGAAGAGAAAAAGAAAGTTCCCATGGTGCATGTGAAAGGGAGTTGGAACTTGCCTCGGAATAGCCTATAAGAATGTGAAAACAAGAGCAAACACATTTAATTAATAACCCTCCATGAGGTATGAGCTATAAGATTCTAGTAAAAGTAATTAAGTTTGCCCATTATCTATGAAGACGAGAGGAGGGGGATCATATCTAGTAGTTATAGGTATAGGTAGGAGTGAATTGAAATGGGGATATGTGCCAAAATAAACTTAGGGTGATAGATGATAATAGGGGTGCATAAAAATATCAGATCCGATCTACTTATCTGTTGATCTGAATTTGAAAATTTAAATATTTGATTTGATTTTTGTTTTCGGATCATATATATGATCATATTTTTAATTTTTTGGGTCGGATACGGATTGCAATATTTTAAGTTTCGGATTATTCGAATATTCAAAAAAATTAAAATTTCATGAGTATTAATTTTATTATATTTAACAATTTGATGATTATTATATCTAAAAATTCAAAAAATCTAATTTTTCATAGATGTGAATCTTGTTATATTTAGCAAATTGTTACTTGTTATATTCCAAATTCTAAAATTTTCATAAATACGATCGTCAAATCCGAAAAATACTTAAATTAAATTATATATTCGGATAATCAAAATTCCGATCCGAATATCCGATATTCAAATTCTTTTTCGAATCGCTATTTTATCGATCCGAAATTTTCGGATATCCAATTTTTCAGATCGGATCAGATCTGATATCCAAAAATGAACACCCCTAGATGACAAGGGAAGCATGAATTATGGCAAGAAAAAGAAAGGAAAATAAAGGTGATTGAGAAAAAAATTATTAGATAAACCAAACTTATTATGTTATCTGTAGCCAAATTGTTAGTGTAAAATAATCTATAATTCTTTTTTTGCCATTTTAATATTAAATATTTTGAAATATCTACATGTGTACTATGCCATGAGAGGTGGCATGGGAGGTGTGGCGTTGAAGTGAGCAATTTGACGAACACATCCCTTCCATGCCTTCTCACATCATCTTCAAGCTACTCTTCCCCTAAAGTTTATTATATGCTTAAACTTTTAAAAAAAATCAATTTATGAATTTGATAGATTTTTTTAACTCAATCTTGAATTTTTTTAATCTAAGTTATTTTTCGAATTTAATATTTTTTATTTTTAGTTCTTTCGATGATACACGAGTAACAATTTTCTAAGAAACTCTTCGAATTTAACATTTTTATTTATAAGTTATTTAATTTTTGACTAATTTAATAATGCAGTGTAAGAAAACGATGTTTCTCTTGCTAGTACACGATCTTTAATTGTCAACAATCATAAATCTAAGGTAACTTGTGTATTCATATCTTAGTGTGTAGCTACATATGTCATTATAATTGTTCGCGTATTAATTTATATAATTTATGGTATATGATTTATTGGCCGGCTAATCTAAATTGAATATTATAGAGGTTTACTTTAGGTGTGACTCGAACCAAGTTTATTCTATTTACAACATTAAAATTTAAACTTTTAAAATTGTTTGAAGAATTTAACGTTTCTCCCTGCTAAATCAATTGGTAGTTAAGTATAAATAAAATTTTAATTGAATTCGATCGCAGCCTAACTTTATCTAATCCAATCTATAAGCACCTTTCTAACTTACCTAAATGTTTTAAACAATAATATAGTTTCCCCAGCCACTTTGCCTTAGCTTAAGGGAATCAATTTGATTGATCAAATTTTGCGTGATCAAACCCTTGAAAATGAAGTGGGGGTGATGAGAACCATAATTAAACATAGCTTTGCTTGAACTATTCTCCGTCTAGGGATGGATCGAGGTAGAGGGTGCAATCGGGTCGTTTAGGTCGAGTTGATTTTTGGTTTAAGTTACTTTCGGTTTAAGTTCGATTCAGGTCGGATCGAGTTTGATCCGTATTTAGTTCGGGTCTATGTTATTTTCAATCGGGTCGGGTATTAGGTCATGTTACTATTGGATCGGTTCATTTTCGGGTCGGGTCAATATCAGATCGGTTAACTTTTAGGTCGGGTCAATGTCGGATCGATCAGCTTTCGATTTGAGTCAATATACGAAGATGATCTTTTAAAGGAGAAAAAATGATAATTAACCATGAAACTATTACTAAAGGTAGTTGTTAATTAGTAATATAATACAAAATGAGAACAAAACATACATATTTGAGGAAATTAAATTCGGGTTGCTTTCGGTTCGGTTGATTTTTGGTTCGGGTTGATTTTATGTTCTAGTTGCTTTTGGTTTCGGTTAATTTTGATTCAGGTTGATTTTCTGTTTAACTAAATTCGAGTTGGTTTTGGTTCAGTTCGGTTTTGGTTCGGATTCGGGTCAAGTTTAACCATCATGTTCAGTTCTATATCGGTTCTCGGGTCGGATAAATCGGTTCGAATCTCGGGTCAAGTTTGCCAAGTCTAGACCGAGGGGGTCAGGGGTTCGAGGAACGATCACTCATCTGAAAATTTGTTGGGTTACTCAATTATGGGTAAAGTTACATTTTGGTCACTATATTATGAGTAAGGTTACATTTGGGCTACCCTTCATATTAAAAAATACTACTACAAAAAATATATTTGGGTTAATCCTCAAATGTTCGAACTTTTGATAACCTTTGTCGTTGAAACACAAAAAAACTTTCACGATATCACACCTATCTCGCCAAATGTTTTATTTGACAAGAAAAAATGGTTGATCCTGAATTCCTCTACTCACTCTTTATCGATTCAACTTTC
Source organism: Hibiscus mutabilis (assembly GCA_019671005.1). Classification (NCBI taxonomy): domain Eukaryota; kingdom Viridiplantae; phylum Streptophyta; class Magnoliopsida; order Malvales; family Malvaceae; genus Hibiscus; species Hibiscus mutabilis. The sequence continues at coordinate 1,469,146 of CM033717.1, read as the reverse complement.
TTGTCACTTTTATCAATTGGAGATTTCTTTAACAAAATGCAGTTTTTGATGCTTATTTAGTCTATTGTAATTAAATTGTTTGTCTGGAGAAATTCGAAACATTAAACTTTTAAATAAGGTAAATAGGTGAAACGCCAAATTTAAATTCCTGGCTCCGCCCTGATTGCAAACCTACATCTGTGGGGAAACTTAGAAGTAAAAAAGATTAATGCTATTAAAAAAAAACGATAGACAGCTATAAGTTATTGTATAATTTTATGCCTACAAACAAGTTATATATAGAGTTAATTTCTTTATACGTTCTAAGTATGACCCTCATTTTAAATTAACCTTAAATTTTTAAAATTTTTAATTTTATCTTTAAACTATGACTCTTGTTCTAAATTGACCACCAAACTTTTGAACATTCTAATTTCATCACAAAATATGACTCATTCTAAATTAGTCTCAAACTTTTTAACATTTCAATTTTATCTTCAAATTGTTAGTATATGCTAGTCATATTCAATGTTAATAAAAATGATTATAAAAATTATTACTTGCTATATAAACACTGATGTGTATTATACTACTATGTAATAACATGATGTGTCATAAACGATAATATGAAGATAAAATTGGAATGCTCAAAAGTTTAGAGACTACTTTTTTTTAATAAAATTAAAAGACTAATTTAAAATGAGAGTCGTAGTTTGAGAACATATAATACAACTAACATATTTTACAATATGAAAATAACATTGCCAAAATGTACATATAACTAATTTTTAATAGAATAAATATGGAATAATAATTCAAGTTTGTTATATAACTCTCAACGCATCTACTAATTTTCTCATCAATCATTTTTCTTAAAATATCATAATTAACCTTTTTAGAATCTTTAATTAAAAATTAGTATTCTCCCTCTTTTAATTAAGCTATCCCATGCATAAATTAGGATAAGTTTTATATATAGTCATAGATTACAGCAATTTTTTATTTAAAATTGACAAAGATTAAAGTAATATTAACCTAGATTACCAAATCTATTTATTTAAGATTGATATTAATTACTCAATTAAGATAATACTTTATATGAAATATAAATCCAAAATTATCTTCTTCACAAATCTTTTACCTATAAGAAACTAGCCATCTGAGTTCATCTTCACCCACTCATCTTGTAATTCCTCATTCCTCTCTCGATTTCCTTCGATCGCCGAAACCATGGAAGCTAGATGCTCAGGAAGAAGCCATTGCCGGAACAAGAAACAGCGAACCGGGTTTTTCTCTATGTTTCTTTGTTACACGAGGAACAGTGGCGGTGATAGTGACAATCGTAAGAATCTTTCTTCTCCGGTTTTTTCGAGGTCGTACGGCGGTCGATACGGAGAGCGACGGAAACCCCATTTCTTAGAAGCTTGTTTCCTTTGCGAAAAGCCTCTCGGGGGTAATAGCGACATCTTCATGTATAGGTTCGTATTGTATTTCTAAAGATTTATATCGATGAGTAAGAACTTGACGAAAAGAGTTTGAGGGACAACTTAAAATTTTCAAATTTTTTTAAAAGCTTAACGAGAATTGTTAAATATTATGACATCGAATTTAATTAAAAATATTTAAACATTTTGAAGCTTAATAAAAAAATGATCCTTTAAATTTTAATTTTTTAATATTTATGAGGGTCATGGTCTCCTCTAGTCGTCATTACCTTCCGTCACCGGATGAGGTCTTGTTAGTATTCATCGTGCTGATAATCTAAAAATATCATCTTCTTCGAGTGTCGTTACGATAATTTAACAATATTGTTTTCTTTGAGTGTCGTTATGATAATATAAAGGTATTGTTTTCTCCGAGTGTCGTTCTAAATTGATAATTTTGTTGTGCAGAGGGGACACACCATTTTGTAGTGAAGAATGCAGATATAAACAGATAGTGATGGATGAAGTTAATGAGAAGAGATTAAAGCTTTCTGCAACATTCAAAGCTTTGCATACAGGCACTGCGGTAGCTGCCTAGAATCAATCATATCATGAAAATGATTGAAATAACAAAGGACTTAAATGGGAAGATCATGGAAAAAAAGAAGAGAGGACGAAGAATCATAGATGACGTGGTGAAACGGATCTATATAATATTTTTTAAAAAATTAAGGGTTGAAAAGTTCATTTTTGATTTAGTTTTAACTGATAAATAACCGGGATCGATTTTATTTACTGATTCATGTACCTTCCGAGTAGTTCTAGTGAAAAAAGGGAATGTTGTTGTTTTTAAGAGACCTGAATTCAAACTGTTTGTCTGCAAGGTGCGTGTATTTTATTAAAAAAGTTAAAAACAAAAAATGAACAGATACTACCCATGAGATCATGTCAGATACTAAAAAAAGTATTTGTTTATTCATTTATTTTTCTTTTGTAACAAATGTTAAAGGTGAAAACACTAATGGACTTTACTTTTTCTTCATGTTTGAGTGAAATTTCATTTCCAAACTTATTGTTATTGCATTTTTTACTCGTCCTACTTTTATGGCTTTATTTTAAAAAACAATATAAAAAATGCTTGAATCAAATATTCATTTAGGTTTATTACTTGCTTGGCCATGGAAATAAAAAAAAAACATCAAATTTTTTATCATTTGATCCAACAATAATTCGTGTATAGAACATATTGAAAGGTGATCAATTTTTACTCGAAAAAATGAAACTAGATTGAGCTATATCTAGCAATGAGTTTCGTTAATTTAGTCTCTTAATTTTATATTTCATTCAATTTAGTTATGTGACTGCAACTCTTTACAAATTTTTTATTTACATCAATTTTTTGATTTTTTTATACTTCCATCAATATTTTTCTTCAAATTTCCTTTTTAAAAAAAATAATATTATAAATATATTATATAATTTTAGATGATATTTGATTTATTAATTACTTTACAAATCTTACTCATACGCGTGAGAAAATATAAGAAAATATTTATGTATATTGTATATAGTTATAGAAAGTCATTTAAATTATAATAAAACATTATCATAACATTATAAATATTAACAATTAAAATTTAAAAAAAAAACTCAAACAACTAACTCAAATCTCTTAAACTCGACTAAAAATTAAATAAAATTTAAATAATAAAATATGACTCGTTCGAATTATTTTTAACTTAGCTCGATTGAATTTATGTTTGTTGATGAGAGAGATATCTAATTTGATTCACAGAAAAATATGTAATGGGTTAGGTGAGAATGAGAAGTGATTAGGTAGCCTGAATATAAACAACCAAGCAATGCATGACATGGGTATTTCTACAGTGAGGTCTCTAGGAAGCAGCTAAAATAAAGCGGACTTTTAGATAAATTCTTATTCAAGATAAAATATTCATAAATTCTTATCAAAGACAAAATATTCACAAATTTTTATTCAAATGGTATTTTGGATAAAAATTTAAGTTATACCATAAGAATGTGTATAGTTACACAAAGTCCTACATTAAGTAAAATCTACACAAATTTTTACCTAATTAATAAAAATTTGAGTAATTACACAAAATGTTGCCTAATAAAATGATAAGAATTTATGTCGGTCATATTTTATTCGCACCATAAAGTGTGGTACCTTAACATTTCCCATGTCATGGGGTACCTAAGATTCGGCACCTATTATTCAATTTTATACAAAATTTTTATTAGAATAATAAGAATCTATATTGGTCATAAACTGTGCTACCTTAACCTTTCCCATGTCATGGGGTACCTAAGATTCGGCACCTGTTAATTATTCCCATTTGGAAAATGACACCTCGTATTTGAATGTTACTTCTTTGCACCGACAAATTGACAACCAGTTGTCTGTGCATTCGGTTGCCTTCAATGCCAAATCTACTATTATGTTCGTGATTAGGACGAAATTAGAATTAAATATTGAAAGATGTTGAGAATTAATTAAGTATTTTAATTTAAATACTTAAAGTTTAAAAGGAATAAAAGTTTTATTTGGGCAAATTTAGTGGGATAATTCCTTTTAGATTTTTATTTAGATTATTAGGGTTGTTTAGCCTTTATTTAGCAAAATAGGCTAAAATTTACAAGAGCTCGCCATGTGTTCTTGGCGATGTTGGGCCACGTTGGACCTCGCCATGTGGAGGTGGCGAGGTGCTATGGAAATAGGCAATGGCTCAGTAGCTGCATGGCAGTGTGGTGCAGTGGCTCAGATGGTGCAGGAGAGACCTCGCCATGTGCAGGTGGCGAGGTGCTGTTTGTTGCATGCATGCAATCAGGCCAGCTTTCACGTGAAAGCTGGTCAGCCCATTTATTATTATTTTTTGTTAATTCTTTGTATATATATAGGGTTTGAGTGTATAGGGGTTGAGAAGAAAAAAATATTGATAGAGTTTGAGTTAGAAATTTGAGAGAGTTTGAGTTGAAAATTTCGGTGATATATATTTTTTGAAGATATATTCGAAGATTGAATATTGTGGAAGTATATATTTTTGTAGATCTTTCGGTTTCTCAAAAGTAAGTAAGTATGTAATTGATTTTTTTAATTAATCCGTTGTTTTTTAATTATAGAGGGTTTGTAGATTTTTTGTGTGTGTGATTGAAGATATATTCGAATGATAATAACTTTTTATTGTTGAAGTCTTTATAGTACATTTACACAGTTTCTCGTCGAATCCGATAAGTTTTTTTATTTTTTAAATTTATATTTTTATAATCAAAATTTTTGAAAATACATTCCCATTTTTTGGTTGTATATATATTCGAATATTTAATGATAATTGTTTTGCAGATCTGCAAATAAAAATGGCATCTGGAGAAGTTTTGTTGTACCGTGACCATGAGCATATTTCGTCTCATATTCATGAAGAGCAAGTAAGTAATTTAAAATTTATTATGTCACGTGTAATACGAAATAATTTATTATAATAAATTAATTATAGGGTGTGGAGTATAGCATCCACCGTCGAGGAATGAAGATCAAGGAACCTTCTGATCGCATAGTTTATTACCTACAGTGCGCCAGTTTTTATAATGCTTCATTTCTCCGTGGATTTAAGATAGTCCCCGGGTTGATTACCACATTGATTGAACGGTAGAGACCAGATACTCATACATTTCATTTTCCATTTGGCGAATGCACAATAACTCTGGAGGATATAGCAGTACAGCTTGGTGTCCCAACAAATGGGAAGCCGTTGGTTGGAGAAAACAAGTATAATGCATTTGAGCTTTGCAGGCAGCACCTGGGCAAAGTTCCTCCTAAGTCATGTGTGAACGGTCTGGAGAAGTTTTGTTGTACCGTGACCATGAGCACATTTCGTCTCATATTCATGAAGAGCAAGTAAGTAATTTAAAATTTATTATGTCACGTGTAATACGAAATAATTTATTATAATAAATTAATTATAGGGTGTGGAGTATAGCATCCACCGTCGAGGAATGAAGATCAAGGAACCTTCTGATCGCATAGTTTATTACCTACAGTGCGCCAGTTTTTATAATGCTTCATTTCTCCGTGGATTTAAGATAGTCCCCGGGTTGATTACCACATTGATTGAACGGTAGAGACCAGATACTCATACATTTCATTTTCCATTTGGCGAATGCACAATAACTCTGGAGGATATAGCAGTACAGCTTGGTGTCCCAACAAATGGGAAGCCGTTGGTTGGAGAAAACAAGTATAATGCATTTGAGCTTCGCAGGCAGTACCTGGGCAAAGTTCCTCCTAAGTCATGTGTGAACGGTCTACGTCTCAGAAGTTCATGGTTGCAGCGAGAATTTATTGTAATAGATGGATATGCTCGCGGAGAACTTGTGTGTGCGGCTCAAGCATATATACTGCAACTTATTGGTGGGGTATTGATGTCAGATACATCTGGTAATATGGTTCACACACAATATCTGACGTTCTTGGCTGATTTTGACATAGTTGCTACATATAGTTGGGGTTCTGCAATATTGACATTCTTGTACCATGAAATGTGCAAGGTCACAATTATGGATGATAAGAAGAAGAATTCAGATATGGGTGGATGTCAAATCTTATTGCAGTCGTGGGCGTGGTATAGACTGCCTTATCTAACGCTCATTGTGGAAGTACCCGTACCGATGGAGTTTCCACTTGCTGGAAGGTAACATTGTGATTACAGTCATATATGACTATTTTATTGATCTAATATTTATCTAAAATGACTTAGAAATATAAGTTCAATATCTTTGCAGATGGAGACATAAGTTGAAGAATGCAGGGGTGGTGCACAACACTGTCAGAGATACAAGACTAAAAATCCAAATAATAGGGGAAAATCAGGTATCATAATATTAGTTTTAAATTTAATTTTTGACTTTGTATTTTTTAAAGTAATATGTTTCTGTTTGTGTATGCATATTATTAATATTTGTGTTTACAATTTTTTGACAGCCGTACGCGAATGAAACAATCAAGGCTTGCATACCAGACAGTGTGCTTCAATGTTCATCATTATGGGTTGCAATTGTGCCTTTGATCTATTTTTCTATTGTTGAGTATCATTGTGCTAACAGAGTGTAGCAGCAATTCAACTTCCATCAACCTATTCCTAGAGCTCCACTCGAACATATTCATATTGTTCGTAGAGGTAGATTCAATGAGAATTGGACTGTGAAGCAAGCCGATTTCATTGAATAGTGGAAGGAAAGATGGATGCGGTGGGATGATAATTTGAGTCCAATTTAAGCCAGTAATTTTGAATTTAATACAGAGTACTATTTGTAGTTTTCAGAAAATGGAAAACCGTTCATAGTATCTATCGAATATGCAAATAAATGGCTTGAAGATCTGCAGTGTTCAAGACACGTACGCTTCTCATCCGAGTATGGTTAGAGCTCTAAAAAACCAACACACGAACCAAACTTGAGTTGTTCTACGGGTTGACATTCTTCGTGGTCTTTGGTGCAATCCCAATCCCCCCGATACATGTAAGCAATAATCCTTGGGAAGAACCAATATAACATGGGTATCCACCATTTGGTAATGTTTCGGAACAACCACCATTTGGGGAAAGCTTATCATTTCATCAAACATTTGGATTTGGTAATGTTCCGGAACAATCACCAATCAATTTTTCAATTGGTGGCAGCTCATCTTCTTAGTTGGCTTACAATGATGATGAATGATACATACCACAATTTCAGTATCCTCAAACATCCGTATATGGGGAAGGTATGGGTGTTGGTAGTATGACATCGCTGTTGTTGACTACGACCATTAGCAGCTCATCATTTCATTCGGAAGATATGTATGGTACACCACATTCTATGCAGATGATGGATGATCAATTTGTCAATGATGAGCAGACTCCAGATCAACCACGAAGAATGGTTCAACCACGAAGAATGGTTCAACCCCCTAGACGGTACGATCAAACATCATCCTTCCACCTGTAGGAATTATCGAGGAAGAGGTAGATGTGAGATTTGCCGTAAATTTTATTTATTTGTAATATATTTTTAATTCGAAAACATTGTTTGTTTTAGTTTTTGGATTATTTAGTATTTTGATTTAATTAATCATATTTTATTCATATTACATTTATTTCTTTATTTTGATTTAAATTCAATATTTAATTTTAATTTAATATATTAGAATTTTAAAAATAAAAAATGTCGCATAAAACTAAAAAAAGTAAAAAAATGAAATTAAAATAAAAAAAAACGAATAAAGAAAGAAAGAAGAAATGAGGAATTGAATTTGAATTCAATTCAATCTGACACTAACGCATTGAATTGAGTGAGGGAGGGTTGGTGGCAGGCTAGGGGTGGGTGTGTATTAATTTTGGTTCGAATATTAAATGTAAAAAATAAATGGTTAATTTTGGTTCAAATATTAACCGTAAAAAATAAATAGTTAATTTTAGTTCGAATATTGACTGTATATTTTTTCGGACACTTATTTTTTTTAATATTTTGGTTCGATATTTAAGTTCGTTCTTTAGTTTTGGTATTCAAACTCAAATTTCAACTCAAAATTTACATTAACGAAAAAAATGTATTTACATTAACATAAAATTTACATCAACACAAAATTTAGGTTGATAGTCCGGCACGATAGTTGGAAAGATTGGATTTATTCAAACACTTGTTTTTTGTGTGACCTGCCCCCTGCAAATAGTACAATGTTTAACTTGAACTCCCCCTCTCTCATCTGGATCATCTATATTCGTATGAATGCGAGTGGACGTTGGTCTGTAGCGATGTTTTTTTTTTCTCGCTAAAAAATGAGTGTTTTTATTTTTGTTTGAAAATATTTTTTTTCGCGTGGGATTTTAGAAGAAACTCGTATTTTATTTAAAAATAGAGTCGCCACCGGCCACTTAGGTAGGCCGGACACCGTAAAAACCAGAGATTTCAAAATATCGGGTTCGGGAGTCGGTTACGGATGGGGAAGGATTAGCACCCCCACACCGCCCAAAATTGGTACTTTAATAATTACCGCTTTATTAATATTAGACTTTCCGGATTAAAGTGACGATTAAATTAAAATTTGGTTATATGTGCGAGTAAATTTTAAAGGCCCCATTATTCGAGAGTAAGCGTCCAACCACTATCACTACGCCTGATACTGGCCTCGTTTACGCTCGAATAAAAGGGCACTGCATTGACAAAATATATGTTCGTTATGCAAACTAAAAAAACATGGCAAATATAAATAAATACATTGCGATAAAAAAATAAATAAATACTAACATAATAAAATACTAATATAACATAAATAAAATACTAATATAAAACATACATACATAAATATTAATCTAACTCATAAATAAAAATAAATCTAACATAAGTAAAATATTAATCTAAAACATACATATTAAACACATTTGCATACATGATAATATACATATAATATTAACTAATACAACAATATAACAATATAAATATACATAAAATCTTATATATATATATTAAAGTATAAAAGAGATAAAATATTATACGTGAAATATGAACAATGGATATAAAACATATGTACATATATCATGATATCAATATATAATAAAAATAACTTTGTATAATAATAGCATATTACTCACATAATAATAATAATAATAATATGCATGGTTTACACTAATATACATAAAACAACATGAATATAAAAATTAAGGGCTAAAATGCAACAATATTAAATTACATGGCAACAATATCAAACATTATAGGGTTAAAACGAAACAAATATAAAACACCAAGAGATAAACTTAAATAAACAAAAATTACATGCTGTAAATTAAAATATAGTGACTGAATTGAAATAAAACGAAAATAAAATATACAAATCATGAAAAAAAGACAAAAGAGAAGGGAAATAGAAATACGAGGGACCAGAACTAGAAATAACCCTAGATATGAGTGAAAACGGGATTTAAACTGAAGGACCAAGGGTGTAATTATACCCTAGACAGAAATGAAAACGGGAGAAGAGATGAGGGGCTATTTGTGCAATTAACCCATTATCAAACACGCGGATCCTCTCCGGATCCGGGTCACCGCGTCGTGTTGAGCTTCGAAACTACGTCGTTTTGCGTCTTTTGGCTGGTTTAATATACAAACATGTTATATTTTTTTAACAGTTTAAGAAATAAAACCCTAAAAGCTTTGCAACCCCCACCACTTTCATTCGAACTGCGCCGTTCACGCTCTCAGGATGTCGTTCACCGGCCACGGTGGCCTCACGGCGAGGAACGACAGGACAACGGTGGAAGAGCAACGCTCCGACTGCCCGATCAAGGTAAACTTTCGAACTTGACTCTCTTTTTGATTCAGACTTAAAAAATGGATTTCTGATGGATTTGATAAAAAACTCGAAACTACCTTTTATTTCTTTCAAAAGTTCTTCACAGATTTTTTTGAACCCCAAAATTCCCCTATACTCTCTGATTTTTTTTCCAGCCCCCTCCTTTTTTTTTACAGATTTTTCCTCGGGTTATATAACCCCATTTTTTACATTTAAAATAACCACCCCTTTTCCCTTTCATTTAATTTGCAGATCTGATTTTAAGGGAAATCTCGGATTTTTGGGGATGACAATGGTAGGGCATGGTGGTGATTTTGCAGGTTATAGAGGTATGGGTGGGTTGAGGTATAGTCAGATGGTAGGTTTATTTGGTAGATTAGATTTTAGGTTTATCTATTTTGGTTAATTTTTAGGGTTTTAGGATTGAATTTAGGGTTTAGGGAGTTACCGGAGATGGTGGTCGGTGGTGCGGTGACGACAGCCGTAGAGGATAACCGGCGGCGGCTGCGGCAAGGGAGGTTGTTTAGGGTTAGGTTTTTTTAGGGTTTTTTTTGTTACCGGGTCGGGTTTAGTTTGGATCCGGGTCGGATCATGGGTTTGAATTCGGTTGGTTTAGTTTAGGGTTTGGTTAAAACGGGTTATTACACGGTCGGCCCTTTAGCTTTCTACAAAGCTCTGGATTTGGTAACCATTCTTCGTATATTGGCTTTTGCGGCCAATAATCCTGGTTCAGGATCATGTTGAATCGAATTCTGTATATATTTGCCATATTCTCCAGTTTATAACACTCATCCGCAAACCTGTAAGGGTTGAGACGAAAAATGCAAACATGTGATGTGTGCGTGAGAATAGGGATATCTAAATGCTTGGAATGCACCACAATCACACCATCTCTGAAGAAGGTTTACGATGAACATTCTTTGCTCACCTCAGACCTCAGCTTCGACAGAAAATTGAAAACCAAGTGGGTCGAATGTTTTGAGTCGCATAGAGGTGGCATCTGTGTGAAGTTTGATCATTGTATCCTGCAGGGTTTGAGACCAATTTTGTCTGTTGTTTATCTGGGCGTTAACTTCTTGCCCTTTGTCAGACCACACTTTACCCAATCTGAAGTAAGTCTCTCACACAATGCTTGCAATTGGGAGATGATGTATTCCTTTAAGCACCGAGTTTATAGCCTCTGCAAGGTTAGTTGTAATATGGCCATAAGACTGACCTTCATTATAGGCTTGTGACCATCTTTCCCTGGGTATGTCATTTGAAAAATTAAATACATTTTGACCATGCCGCTTCAACCTGTTTATCCTCGCATCGAATTTTGGTTGAACTAGTTCATACCTTATTTAAAAATAAGTTAAATAAATCAACAGGATCATCTCAAAAAATTTACTAATTTTTATAAACAACGAATAACAACTTACCCGTTCCTATAATCTCTTTTCGGATCTGATTGTTTCCGAAATGCGTCTTCGAATTTGCCGCAATATGTTGTACACAATAGGCTGGATATGCATGTGGAGGCTTCCATAAACTCTCATGTCTATCAATTAGTGATAAGAGCGCAGTCCCTCTATCAGAAATCATGCAAATCCCATATTCTTTTACTACATAGTTGCATAGATGCTTCAAAAAGAATTCTCATCCATCCAAGTCTTCCTTTTCAACTATGGCAAAGACAATTGGGAATATATTATTGTTTCCACCTTGTGCAACAACCACGCGTAATATATGACTGTACTTCTCATATAGCCAGGTACCATCCACTTGAATCACGCGTTTGCAGAATGAAAACCCTTCAATGCACGCATTGAACGCCCAAAATAACTTACTAAATATCCTTTTACCAAGAATTAATTCTCCTTGTAAGTTGAGTGCCAGTTTTGTTTCATATTCTACCATGGTTACCAGGATGAATATTTGCATTGCTCGTAAAAGAGCTGGTAGCTCATTCTACGATTTATCCTAATCACCATACATCTGCGCCACCGCCTTCTGCTTTGCCATCCATGCCTTGTAGTAAGATAGAATATATCAAAGCTGATTCCGGATGGATGCTACTAACACCACAATCGAAATTCTTGGTTCTTTTTCAACCAATAACATGGTGTAAGCACATATTAGATCAGAGTCTAAATTAATGTGGTCTTGTGATAAAGCCATATTTGAACAAATGTGCTGCTCAATGAACCGTGACACCTCCTACATCTGACTCATTTTCTTGTATGAAATTCGTACCCACCAAGGACATTTTCTCTTCCAATTAATACACCTTACACAATATGTTTCTTTATTAGACTCAACAACAGAAAATGACGTATGACATTTGATGCAGTACTCTTTAACTGCCAGCTTGCCAGCTTATTTTGTTTCGAACTCAGCCTTCAGTATCAATTCCCCAAAGTTCGAAGATAATGAAGAACCAAATACGTGGGCTTGATGTTTTGGATCTCGCATTGCAGTATAGTCGACCTCATACATGCCGGCTGGAGGTTCATAAGCTGGATAAATAGGTTCCGGTTGCTCGGGCTCTGGTTCAACATAACCCCAAACTGGCTGCTCATTTCCCAACCAAAGCCTAGCAACAGTCGTGGCCCAAACATCATCTTCAACATTTAGACCATTACCTTGAGACACATCTGTCATAACAGTGTCAACATCATTAGCATCGAGTAAGTGCACGCCATCATCTTTTGTAATATGCACAATAATTTCTTCATCCTCACTAAAATCATCAAGCGATTTGCCCCAACGACCAACTATGAGTTCAGTGTTACAATATGTTGATGAACTCATTATCTCTAAATATTCAAAAAAATTATCATCAAATATTCGAATATATATATACAACAAAAAAATGTATTAACTTCAAAAATTAATATCTATACGAATATAAATTTTAAAAATACAAAAACTTACTAGATTCAACGAGAAACCGTGTAAATATACTATAAAGACTTGAACAATAAAAATTTATTATCATTCGAATATATCTTCAATCACACACAAAAAATTCTAGAAACCCTCTATAATTAAAAAAATAACAGATTAATTAAAAAAACCAATTACTTACTTTTGAGAAACCGAAAAGATCTACAAACATATATACTTCTACAATCTTCACTGTCTTCGAATATATCTTCAAAAATAGATATCACCGAATTTTTCAACTCAAAATCTATCAATATTTTTCTATCCTCAACCCTCTATATATATACAAAGAATTAACAAAAATAGTAATAATAATAAATGGGCTGACCAGCTTTTACGTGAAAGCTGGCCTGATTGCATGCATGCAACAAACATCATCACGCCACCTGCACATGGCGAGGTCTCCCCTGCACCAGCTTAACCATTGAGCCACTGCACCACACTGCCATGCAGCTGTTGAGCCACTGCCTATCTCCACAGCACCTTACCACCTCCACATGGTGAGGTCCAACGTGGCCTAACATCGCCAAGAACACATGGCGAGCTCATGTAGATTTTGGCCTATTTTGCTAAATAAAGGCCGAACAACCCTAATAACCTAAATAAAAATCTAAAGTGGATTGTTCCATTAAATTTGCCTTTTATTTGACTATCATTTAAAATAATATTTAAAATATAATATATGAAAGAAAATTAGGAAGGGTTGCTAAGTATTTAAACTTAACAATCGGGAGGAATAAAGTTTTTATTTGATTAATATTTAAATTAAAAATAAGGGTAAACTACACTACATACCACTCAACTATGGCTGCTGACTCGAAAATGCCATCGAATTTTAAAAAATTCAAATCTAACAATGAAGTTTAGTTTGTGACTCGAAAATATCACTTCGCCATTAACTCTTTAACGTCTCCGTTAAGTCAAAACAACATCGTTTTATTGGAGGAAAAATATTAAAAGCCACACACTTGGAGGGGTTTAAACCTAAGACCTTCAAATTCAATGGCTAAGCCTTAACCACTAATAAGATATTTTATACTATTTTACCACAAATATTATATATCTCAAACTACCTAAGATTAATTCAAATTATTTTATATAATACTATAAATAATATTAATATATAAAAATATAAAATATATTATTTGCTATATATATAAATAAAAAATATTATTTTATATTTTATATATTATTAATAATAAAATATATTATTTATAAAACCCAAAACATTTATAAAATAATATATAAAAGCCCCTAAACCCTAAATTATTAACCCATAAACCCCAACCTTAAATTTGTAGAGTTTAAGATTTAGGATTTAAGGGTTTTTTATATATATTAATTTTATAAATATTTGGAGGTTTAAATAATATATTTATATTATAAATAATATTTAAAAATCCTAAACTTTAAACTGAAAAGTTTAGAGTTTGAGGTTTGGGCTTTGTAGTTTAAGGTTTAGGATTTAGGGTTTAGAGTTTAGAGTTTTTATATATTATTTATAATATTATTTTTTATAATTTGTATATTAATAGTATTTATAGTGTTATTTATTTCATACAATAATTTGAATTAATATCAATATTTGTGGTAAAACAATACATAATTTTAAGTTGGTTCAGTGGTTAAGGTTTAGCCTTTGTATTTGAAGGTGTTCAAGCTTCTTCAAGCACATAAGTTTTAATATTTTCCTCTAGCAAAACGACCGAACTTTTAAAAAAGTTCAAATCTAACACTGAACTTTAGTTTCTGACTCAAAAATATCACTCTGTCGTTAACCCTTAACACACTTGTTCAAAACGACGTCGTTTTGGACTAAATTAGGCTTTAAAACAGCCGCACCAAGACGACGTCGTTTTGAACAAGTGTGTTAAGGGTTAACGACAGAGTGATATTTTTGAGTCAGAAACTAAAGTTCAGTGTTAGATTTGAACTTTTTTAAAAGTTCGGTGGCATTTTTGAGTCAGCGGCCAAGTTAAGTGGTCCTAATAAAATTATTTTGTTGTATATAGGCTAATACCAATTCAACCCATTTCATGAATAAAATATGCACAATTAACCAACCAACAAAGCTACTTGTTACAAATAAAATATTATTGTTGCATCGAAATATATAAATGTTGACTAATCTGACTAACATTGAACTTAGTAAAATGAAATGATTGAATAATTAAAATGCTAAGACTACGCATTGGGTGTAGTTTACCCTAAAAATAAACTAAAATATCATTAATTATATCAAGAAGGGATTATACTGTATCTGCTCTCACCTTAAAAATGACTCGTTCTTGTTCGTGATGATGATTATACATTTCAAAGCCTAAAATCTTTTTTGAAAATGTAATATTTGTTATTTGGGACTGGGAGGCCACAATATACCTATAATTATTATATTTTATGAGCCGAACTAACTGATCGAACCGATATAATTTGATTATACTTTTGACACTACGGGAAAATAAGAGAGAACAAGCCTACGCGAAAATGACATGGAAAGCTTTAGATCCTATCTATTATGCTAGAAATACATGGTATTTGTGAGATTAACAATTTTGATGGAACTAATTGATCAAACATCTTCATAAATCGTATAATACCAAAATCAGTGGACCAACCAAAAATAAAAGCATAGATTTAATCATGAGAAAAACTTTGATACACATTCAGGGTAAACTTTAGTTTACACGTGCTTTTTAATTTTAGAGGTAGGATTTTAGTTTAGAATTTGAAGTTTAGGTTGTAGGGTTTAGAATTTAAGGTTAGTGTTTAGAATTTAGTGTATAAGGTTTAAGGTTTAGTTTTTAGGGTTAGGATTAGGAATTTAAGTTTTGATTTTTTATAGTGTAACACATAGACTTGTGTAAAATTAATTTTACACAGCATGTCTATCAAAGTTTTACCCAATAATCATATCCACATGTTTTCACCAATTCAAAATAGGCTCCAAAATTAATAAATAAATAAAAAACTCTAAACTTTTCTTATCCAAAACCCACCAAGGCCAACAATTATTGAGTTTTTTTGGCCAATCCAACAATTATTGAATTGCAATCCTATTAACTTGTTAGCCACATAAATCGAATAGGTAGTACCCAACATAAACCTGCCTGTTGTTTCAACACTCGTGTAAGATATATATTTATAAATTTATAATTTTTAAATTTTTAAATTTTTAAATAAAAGTATATTAAATATTTATCAAATTTTGATATTTAACCTAAACTTTCAAAAAATTCTTCCGACGATTAATGCAAAACCATCTTGTATTGATTCCCACATTGTCTACATTTCTCTGAACTGATAAAACATGGCCTTAACATTACGTTCTTCTACTTCGTTCATCAATTCAAAAGAAACCAAAACCTTAAAATCTTCCGACGATTTCCCAGGCACCTCCACCGTTTGCTTCGCTCAACTAAAACCACCGTGCCGTCTCCGAGCTGAGCATTCGATGTCGATGCGACAAGTTTCGCGCTGCAAAATCTCGATATCGGAGGAGAAACTACACGGTTTAATGATTCCCCACACCGAGAACAACTCGAAGGTCCCCGTTTACGTGATGTTACCGCTCGACACGGTGAATCACGGAGGCAACTTGAACAAGCCGAGGGCGATGAATGCGAGCTTGATGGCGTTGAAGAGCGCCGGCGTCGAAGGTGTCATGGTGGACGCTTGGTGGGGTTTGGTCGAGAAAGATGGACCTTTGAAGTACAACTGGGAGGGGTATGATGAGCTTGTCCGAATGGTCGAAAAACATGGCCTAAAGCTCCAAGTTGTCATGTCTTTTCACCATTGTGGTGGCAATGTCGGAGACTCTTGCAGGTTTTGTTGTCTCTTTGACTGTCAAAGATTGTTAGATTATGGTTTTAGGAACATAGACTGATGTTTGTTTTGCTGTGTTTGCTTGTTTTAGCATTCCGTTGCCGCCGTGGGTGCTTGAAGAAATCAGCAAGAACCCGGACCTCGTCTACACCGATCGGTCGGGACGGGGGAACCCCGAGTACATTTCCCTCGGATGTGATTCGGTACCGGTTCTCCGAGGACGAACACCGATTCAGGCTTACACGGATTACATGAGGAGCTTCCGTGAAAGATTCAGAGATTTCTTGGGACGAGTTATTGTGGTAAGCGACTCTCTTAATAACCTACGTTATGTGTGCAATTGTCAAAATGTGTAAACTGAGGATATTATTTTTAAAAAAATATTAATAATGTGATTAAAACTCGATTCGACTTTAAAAAATAAAATTTTTAATTTAACACGTAAAAACTCGGCATAGTTTGATTTAAATTGTAGTTTCATAAACTAGACTCAACTCGAGAAAATTTCAAATAAAGTTAGCCATAAAATGAGACTCAAATAACTCGAAAATTTTAATAATCAGTAGATCGATTTTTAAGTTCGAGTCGAGTTTCTCAACTCTGCCCAATATATGCATATCACATATAAAAAAATCACAAAGAAATATATATGTGTGTGTTTATCGTACATGGTTATAGAAAGTCATTTAAATTGTAACTAATTAGTACTATAATATTATAAATATTTACAATTAAACTTGAACAACTTGAAAAAAAATTCAAATAAAGTTTGAGTTATAAAATAAGACTTATCAACTCGACTAACTCAAATTTTTTAACTTGACTCGATCGAATATTCATCCCTAAAAACAGGGCAGGAGAAAAAAAGAGAATTCGACGACAAAAGGAACAAAACAAAGTTGTCAGCATCATTTCCACACGTTGATTAAGATTAGTGTCTAAAATCCAACCAAACGATGGACCACTGGTGCCTAATCTGGCAATATGTTGGAAACATCAAACATCAATATCGACATGTTTTATGCACTTTTTTCATATATTTGGAAACTTGTAGGGATCTAAATGCAAATTTTATTACAGGAAATTCAAGTGGGAATGGGCCCTTGTGGGGAACTGAGATACCCATCTTATAGAAAGTAATGGAACATGGAAATTTCGTGGAATTGGAGAATTCCAGTGCTATGATAAGGTAACTTTAAGAATTTACTGAATAATCTAAAACGAATGGAATTCGTATGTTTTTTTTTGTGTCCCTTTATGTCCCGTCAATAATTTTATGCCACATGTATTATGACAGACGAATTTTGTTCAATCTGAAACATATATTGTCCATAATTTAAATGATCAAACTAAGATTCCATATTGTTGTTTTTAAATGTTTAAACAGTACATGAGAGCTTCACTTGAAGCAGCAGCAGCAGCCATGGGGAAACAAGACTGGGGAAAAAGTGGACCACAAGATTCAGGCCATCACAAGCAATTTCCCGAAGAAACCGGGTTTTTCCGGAAGGACGGAACATGGAACACCGAGTACGGGCGGTTCTTCCTCGAGTGGTACTCCGGAATGCTACTAGATCATGGAGATAGACTACTTTCTGCAGCAAAAGGAACATTCCATGGAACTGGAGCTAAACTGTCAGGCAAGATTGCTGGAATTCATTGCAATTACAGTATAAGGTCCCATGCTGCTGAACTAACGGCGGGGTACTATAATACTTGGCATCGAGACGGTTACCTCCCCGTAGCTCGGATGTTCAGCAAACACGGAGTTGTTTTCAATTTCACCTGCATGGAAATGAGAGATGGGGATCAACCTCAGCATGCAAACTGTTCGCCCGAACTATTGGTCCGGCAAGTGAAGATGGCAACGAAGACGGCCCGAGTCGAACTTTCTGGAGAAAATGCATTGGAGAGGTATGATGGTGGCGGATATGCGCAAGTTTTGGTGACAAGTAGATCGGATTCGGGCAACGGATTGAGTGCTTTCACGTATTTAAGAATGAACAAGAGGTTGTTCGAAGGGGACAATTGGAGGCACTTGGTGGAGTTTGTGAAAAACATGTCCGAAGGAGGCAGGAAAATTTCGGATAGCGACTCCCGAGGAACGAATCTGTACATCGGGTTTATAAGAGAGAAGAATGCTGAGAAATTGAAGGAGGCTGCTCTTGCATAGAAAGTCTGTACAGAGTCCACGAACAACAATTATATACATATAGAGTTTCAATGTATTATATACAAGACAGAACCAGAAAAATAACTAAATAGAACCGAAATAAAATGATTAAATCTCCAGAAATATATGGAGATTTCCTTCAATCTATGCATAAAGGAGAACATGGAAAACATTTGCATTTACAAGCATTCTTGATGCTAAAATTCTGGCTGTTTTGGTCGCAGTCTCTTCCATCAATGAATCGAATAAAAGTTGCAAAAGAAAAAAGTTGTATTCTAATGACAAAGTCCTGCAAATTTGAGTTGAATTTTTTAGAACTCACCTTTGGATGGAAGAACTTATAGCTGATATCAACAAATTCATAGCTCAAACCTGTCGAAGAACAAGCAAAAGACAGCTTTAGTCACGGATAAAAGGTTGTCTTGTTGGCTCTGCTAAAAGATCGTATATAATATAAACCAGACTTAATTGGATCTTCGACTGCCTGTTCTAGATGACGATGTAACAGCGGGTTTTTTGGCCCCATTGCTTCCCTCTTGTGATTCTTGTACCGCTTGCTTCAAGCTCTCCACCACTTGACTCATTCTTGGTCTTTCTTTGGCATTTTTCTTTAGGCAGCTTTGAGCCAGTTTCCCAACATTTTGAGCTACACTGAAATAATAGTTGTTCCGAAGTCGAGGATTGATTATCATGCTGAACCGTTTACTATTGGGAGGGAAATGTTTCACCCATTCTAGGAGCTTCTGCTCCGATGTCGGCCAGTTTCTATCCACTGTTTGCCTCCCTGTGATGATCTCGTAAAGTACAACCCCACAGGTCCATACATCACTTTGGATTGTGAGATGGCCTGTATCAACATATTCCGGGACCGCATATCCGTACGTTCCGACCACCTTAAACAAAATCAAAGGAAATGATACCGTCAACCATCTTAATCAAAAGAGACACGTTAAGCACAGTTCTTGAACGACTGATATCTACTTACAGTTGTGGATACATGAGTACGATCACCGGTCGGTCCTTCCCTCGCAAGCCCAAAATCCGAAAGCTTCGGCCTAAAACTTTCATCCAAGAGCACATTCGAGGATTTGAAATCCCGATATATCACCTATTCAAATAACCCATTATAAGGATGCATTCAATGAAGTTTTTTGCTCTACTTTTGCACACCTTTTCCAATGATTTTGTTCAACTCATGTGAATAAAAAAGATCGTACCTTAACTTCCAAACCTTCATGCAAATAAGCCAGTCCTTGAGCTGCTCCAAGCATAATCTCCAATCTTTTGTTCCAAGGCAAAGTGGATGTTTTACTAAAAAGATGATCTTCCAAGCTACGATTCGGCATGAATTCGTACACCAGCAGTCTTTGGATCCCTCGTTCTCCATCCGCACTACAATATCCTAAAAGTTTCACTAAGTTCGGATGGTCGATGACAGCCAGAAATTGAACCTCGGCAAGCCATTCCTTATGACCCTATTACATGAATTCAGCACCAAAAAACATCATAAGAACCGGATATAATACCGGTATTCGACTTCACCCGAATCCGAGTAACATACCAAAAGATCATGCATAAACTACTAAAACAAGGCCTTTCAGAGGATTTTTCACAAACAATTAATAGGCAAAGACCAGAAAAGAGTGCAACAACTTACCTGCAAGCCCTGTGTGTTGAGCCTCTTGATAGCCACAACCAAAGGATCGCCTCGACCATCGAGTGGCCTAATTTTTCCTTTATAAACACACCCAAAACCACCCTCACCGATCTTCAACGTTCTGTTGAAACCATTCGTCGCGTCCTTCAACTCTTCCAAAGAGAAGACCCTCAAATTCTGTTCCTTTTCTTTGTACAACTCCGGGATTGTCCTTGAAGACGAGAAAGATTTCGATGTCTGGCTGGAATCCGAATTGCCTTGCGATTGGCTTTGGTTCCTTGATTCGGGAACAGAGCTTGACCCACTGCTCTTGTTCTTCGATTCGTGTTCGACGAAAATGGAGAAACAACACTTCATTTTCTGTGGTAATAACAACTGGGAATCTGTTCTTCTTCAAACCCAAAAGACTGAGTTTTGAGTATGAAGAAATATGGCGAGACCAATCGAAGAAGAAACATCTCTCCCAAGGCATTGCAGTTTGTATTTTTTTTCGCCATTTAAATCTGACATTCTTTGAATGAATGAAGACGGCAGTAACAAATACATATTCAACACGGAATTGAATAAAGGGATAGAATTTTTTTTTAAATAAGATCAACCGATTACATCACGGTATCCAGAGCTTCTTTTTCCAGTAAATATTCAACCTGTGTAGGTGGAAACTTAAAAGAAACAAAGTCCCACCGGTGCATCTCGGCTCAAGGATGTATTTGCTGTATCCGTTTCTACAGCCAATTGTTTTTTTTTTGGGTCTTAATTTATCATTTTTTGTTCTTAGGATATTTTCTCATCAATTTAACTTTTAATATAATCGAACTTTATTATTATTTGTCCCTTGACTGATGAAAATCAAAATTATTTTTTGTCGATAGGCAAATAATGATACAATTTATACTTTAAAGACTAAATTATTGTGAAAATAGTATAAAATACTAGGGAAAAAATAACCTTTAAGCTTTTTTTAGGCTTAATAGGCAAATAGGTGCTCAAACTATACACTTTTTTCAGTTAGGTGCCTAAATTATTTTTCGGGTCAAATTGAGACCTAAAATTTTATTCTCTGACCCACTTAAGGTTCGACGTTAATTTTTTTCATTAAATGACACATGTCATCTCTTGAAAATTTCAAAAAATATATTAAAAATAAATAAAATAAAAATATATCCTAAAATTTTTAAATATTTCCAAAATAATCTTCAAATCCCTAAACCCTATAAATTCGACCACCCCGCCGGCGTTGGCCGTATTGTCGGTGACAAAATAAAGCGTCTTCTTCCCGCCGAACAACCTACGCGTCGTTCGCCGCCCTTCCAGCCGTCTTTAGTCGCGAATCGTTCGAAAAAATTATTCGACAATTTTGACGATTCACACAGTGTCTGTTTATTTTCAGCGACGGGGTGGTAGCAGAAATAGTCGTGATAGTCGTCGGACCGACGTTGTAAGCGGCGACGTGACAATCGGCGGCGAAATCGGCCCAAATCGAGATTTAGGTTTTGAGAAGTTAAAGAATATGAAATTTGAGGGTTATTTTGTGAAATCTGTAAAATTTGGAAAATTTCTAA
The DNA here is from genome assembly GCA_019671005.1 of Hibiscus mutabilis. NCBI lineage: Eukaryota > Viridiplantae > Streptophyta > Magnoliopsida > Malvales > Malvaceae > Hibiscus > Hibiscus mutabilis. The sequence continues at coordinate 1,447,257 of CM033717.1, read as the reverse complement.
AAATTAAATAATTTTATTTACTTTTAATATATTTTTTAAATTTTCAGGAGATGACACGTGTTCTTCAACAGTAGAAATTAACTGCAAATCTTAAATGAATCACGGAATGAAATTTTAAGTCTTAATTTAACCCGAAAAATAATTTAAGCACCTAATTAAAAAAAGTATAATTTAAACGCTTATTCGACGATCAAACTCTTATTTTTACAAAATTCTACAACCAATTGCTTGTAACCCGAATTTATGTGAACTCTAATATGTTATTTACTGCTCTAGTTCAACAATTAACACCGAGTATGCATAGGCTTTTTGTGAATTCGATTATTCAGTTGTCATCGTCGTCTCTAATGACACCCTTAAACCGGGGCGGAATTAGGATTTTCATACAATAAAATTATAATAAGATATGGGGTATAAAAATTTTATACTGCTGCAATAAGTATTATTGACCTCATACAGTGGCAGATTCAGAATTTTTTTTTAGGGTGGGCACAAGTCAAAATATTTTTGAGAATGAGTAGAAGTCATAAAAATTTCAAAATTTCATGGTAGGGACAAGTCATAAAATTTAAGAACCAATTCATACAAATTAAGAAAATTGAAGCTAAATGTGTGAACTTTGAAAAATTCAGGGTGGGCACGGGCCCATCCAACGTAACATGTGGATCCGCCAATGACCTCATACCTAACAAATAAAGTGAGATCGATTCTAATATTTCTTACGAAAAAATTTAAACTTTTTATACTTTGTAATGGGTTTGGAAAAAATTTGGTGAGATCAATTGCACTATGTATATCGCTCATACCTTAAACCCTAAAAATTAAGATCTAAATCAATAATCCTAAAATTTTAAACTTTAAAGTTAAATTCTAAATTATGTCTCTAAACTCTAAAATAAGATATGAACTAAAATTTACACCGACAATGTCTCAAATAATTTTCTTTAAATAAAAGATAAATTTCAATCTAAATATCTAATTTAGAAACCAATAAATATATATAGGTTAGGATACACTTACATGATGTAAAAGTCACTTACTTTTACACTTTTTTTGGACCGTTCGATGATAGTAATTAATGGCTAAGATTGTTTCCTTATTTTTTTTTCAAGTGATAATCTTCACATTGTTTACTGTTAATCTCATTCATTCGTTTTACTCATCCAATGGCCATGGATTAATATAAAACTAAATGAGTTTTACACCAAGTAACTGAATCTCATCATATATATACATACCCTCAAGATTAAAATTTTAAAATTCAAAAAATGCAGAACCAAAATTGATCAAATTAAAATATAAAATTAAAACTAGAACTACAACTTATATATAATAAAATGCTCATAAATGAATTTTACATTTATTTTTGGGTTGAAAACTATTCTTTGTATGCTGATATGGCTGATACATTAATATTTAATAAAAAGTGCATTTTCACTCCCAAAAAAGGGAAACAAATCACAAAAATGAAATATATATGTTAGAATCGAATTATTTAATTTAATAATCAAGTAAATATGAAATGAATTTAATCGGGTTTAGTTACGGAAGAGCATTGATCGGGTCGAGTTAAAATATTTTGAATTATCCGAGTTGACTCGTCATATTTTACAACTCAAACTTTATTTTAAATTTTTTTTGAGTTATTATACCAATTTAATTGTAATTATTTATCATGTTATAGTACAATTTGATTCCAATTCAGACGACTTTCTCTAATCTTATAAGATATGCATATATATATTTCTCCATAATTTTTCATGTGACATATATTTCTTCGTACTTTTTATATTAGTATATATATCAAGAAAAATTAGGACTCGACTCGAACTTAAAAATTAATCTACTAATTATTAAAAAATTTGAATTATTTGAATTTCAATGTTACATCTCAAACTTTATTTGAAATTTTTTTGAGTCGAGTTTTTTACCTCGAGTCGAAAATTTTAATTTTTTCGAGTCAAGTCGAGCCGAGTTTTATACACCCTAAGTTTAGCATCCCTAAAACTAAACATAAAATAAACACTTGTTTTATGGATTTTATTTTATTCTAATTTTCTCATTTATTATAAAATTTCAATTCATTTTTATATTTAATCACAGCCACGGATCTGGTCGGACTGACTGCTATGAGGAATATAATATATGGTTAATTAAATATTACAATTTGATTTAATCTATAATGATGATTCCTTACAATAATAATAACAGAGACAAGTAATTGATGTATATAAAATGTTGGTTCTTTTCTTTAAAAAAAAGAAAGAGTTAATTCCACCACTCGTCCCTAAACTATGACGCTCATTTTAAATTGGTTCCAAAATTTTTAAATGTTTTAATTTTATTCTTAAATTATGACCCTCATTCTAAATTGGTCCCTAAGCTTTTGTATGTTCCATTTCAGCCCCAAAATATGACCCTCATTCTAAATTGATTCTCAAATTTTTTTAAATATTTCAATTTTATCTGCAAAGTATTGTTTATATTACATTATATGATTATCATATTATTACATAATGCACACTAGTGTTTCATGACAATTAATGATTTTTATAACAATTTTATTAACATAAGATATTATTAACATATACTGATAATTTGGGGATAAAATTAGAATATTCAAAAAGCTTGAAGACCAATTTAGAATGAAAGTCATAATTTAAGGGTGAAACTAAAATGCTTAAAAATTTGGGGACTAATTTAGAATAAAGATCATAATTTGAAGATGAAATTAAAATGTTTAAAAATTAAAGACCAATTTAAAATGAGTATCATAGTTTAAGAACGTGGTGCAATAAACTCAAAAGAAAAAAAAAATTCAAATCTTTTTATAATCTTTAAAAATAAATTAGGTCACTCGTTTCCCTATGTAGAAGGCAGTCGACTTAATAAATTAAAGTCCAGTCTTTTTCGTCATTCATATTATTTTTCAGACAAATGCGAAATTTCAACCAACGATAGAAAAAATGTAAATAAAAAGTTTTTATTCTTTAAAAATTATGTTGCTTTTTAATTTAATAATTTAATTTTTTTATTTAATGTTTTTAATATTTACATTATAGAATTTTAATTATTTTAGACTTAGTTTTTATGTAATATAAAATTTGTTTGAAAGTGTTTGTGTTATATAATAACATTATAATATTATAAAAACAAGTCAAATCAGGCTCTGGCCTTAAATATTGAATCCAAACTCGACCCATAATTTAAACGAGCATAAATTTAAACGGCGAAAATATAAAATTCGAGCGACCGGAAAAAAAAATTTAATAGAAAATACATAAAAATAAATTTAAAAAAATTCTAAATTATATCATCGCTACCCCAAAGCATCTTGGTTCATGGAAAAGTTGCAAATAAGCACAAAAACTAAGCTCATTACAACACATTGATTTGGGGACTTTTCACTTCAGAAATGAGAGCAAAATGATTCAAAAAGAAACATTTTAAAATGTACGCGAGACAATTGATCCACTAGTGAATTCTTTCATATAGGTGATGCCGGATATAATATACCGGGAGTACGAGGCGATACGCAGAGCAGACACTGATAAAATACTCGATGAAGTACAATGGAGGATATAGCTAAAAGGCAATCCAACAGTTACTCTACCAAAAACAAAATTCGGACGAAGGCGCATATAGGAAAGGCGGATAAATTTGAAAATTAATACTTGCTGATTGCAGAAATGCTTTTATGGTAATTCATTTAGAACATATGAAAAGGACCTAAAACATGATTACCTGAAAAGACTATCGAACTATACCTGATTTTTCGATAGCGGTACTTCCAAAAAATAGAAGCTAAAGAATACCGAATTCAAGCTCGTCAAGAAACTATTTGCCCAAGAGGGGAAGCTTTAATCCCTGTATTATGGGTTGTGGAGCTTGAACCCAAATACTCTTGGAACATAGCTTTGAGTCGCCTTTTGTGGCTTCAGGTGCGAATACGTCATCAGGAACAGGTGAGGAAATGTGGTCCCGAAATAGGCTCCATCGATGTCTAGATAGAAATAATTAAGGCAACTCATTTTGTACACAAATCAGAACACCCCAAGGCAGAAATGCCGGAAATATAAACATTGATCGTATATGTAAACGTTGATCATGTAACCATCATAAACGCATTGAAGTGGTAGAAAGGAAAGCCTATTCATGACATGCATGCATGTATCAAGTAGCAATTAATTTCAGTGGCCAAAAGGATACTCCCTTGATACTTGGACCGAGGGTAGTAAATATCTTCGCATCTAGGGCAGTATACTTTTATGGTGCTTGACCGAGGGAAATCTGATTGACCAACCGGTAGACATGGTTGTCCGCAGCAGTAAACCCTTGGGCATCTTCCAAAATCGTAGTTCTTGTACTTGTCGAGCTGTAAAAGTTTCGAAAACATTGTTGTAATGTTTATATTAATATGTAAAAATGGAACTATAACATCGAATACCATGGTGAGCTTCTCACCATAGCAGCCAGTCCTTTGCTTGTCAATATGAATCGAGCATGAATCAGACCATAGAGCATTTCAGCAGCAGATTCAACTAATTCATTTTGCTCCTCTGTAAACATATCTCCTATCAACGTCAGCCCAGCAGAAATTACTCATCGCAAGAAACACGAAACAGACACTTGACATGTTGTTAGATGACACAAATTAAATTAGAATGAAACCGATCATGAACTAATGACAGGATGGCACTCAAAGACTTCAACAAAAACAAGAACAATCAAACTTTCACACACTCTAAACAACTTGACATGAGAAGAAACATATTGCATGATTACCATGTGAAGATTCGATATCCAAAATCAAATCAAGCGCGTAATTGTAATACGGAACTTGGCTGCTTAGCCCACAAAGGTTAAAATCATCTTGTATATAGTCATCATCAACTTCACAAAAGAATTCATTTCCTCGAAGATTGCAAAACCATGAGATCCAAGATGTGTCATCCCCATCGGAACCACTAACATCTGACTCCTCAGTTTCGGTTTCGGATTCATCTGCGACTAATGCAATCAAAATTTTCATCAGCATATGCCAACAACAAACGAAATAGAACAGCAATGTCACCAAAAAACCAAAAGGTAACAACCCTCACCTTGAAAACATGGTTCACAAAGAACAAAAAAAGTAGAAAAGAAGAATCTACCGAACGAACGGACAATCACGACACACTAAAAGTAAAATATTAAAAACTAAAAATATGGAGGTTTACGGCGTTGAAGGCTCTAAGCTTTTCGTTTGATTTTGGAAATTGAATGCTCCCTCCGAAAGGGTTAAAAAGAAAAGCTAAAACCAACTTAGTTTCAATGCCGACACTACCTTCGAGCTATAAACACCGATGTTGCGGAAATCCTATTCATACAAATACAGGGTTTGGCCAATATCTATATAATCTCGACAAAGCAAACATTGTGACAATCTAAATTAAGAATGATAGCCTATAAAAGCATGTTTTCTTCATGAAAACAAGAATTTTTTAGTTTTCTTATATTTTCTCACCCTCTATAAAATATAGGCACAAAAAATTCACAATTTAATTTACAACAACTTCAATCGCGTACATTTCAAAAACCTTTGAGCGAGCTTAATTTCATTAGAATCAAACAAACAGGGGAAAGAATGGAGAAAGCATACAATTTTAATCAAAAAAATCTATTTTTTTCCTAAACAATGTTATAGCTAAATTACTGAAAGAGGGAGATGTGATTAATAATTATACCGTTCGAGGCGTTAGCTTTGGACAGAGAACCGGAACGAGAGTCGCGATGATGATCAGGTGGATGCTTCCCCATGAGAAGGGAGTTTGCGGACTTATCCTTGACGTTGGTCGCCCTCGAAGTGGACGGCGACGATCGTTCCAGCTGCTTATCGAGTGCCTCGTTGATCCGTTTCCGATCGCCAGACCCCACCTCTCCCTTGGACCCACCGGCCGCGCTCTCTCCTCTGTACATCTTCTCTTCTCTCTTCTTCTTCTTCTTTTTATTTGCCGGTGATTTTAATCGCTACCGCTATCGCCGATTCATAGCGGTGAAATGACGCAAGTGTCCCCTACGTCCACCAAAATCTAGGGTTTCTCTCGTCAAATTTGAAAGAATAATCGAAATGAAAAATAATATTTAAAATATAAAAAATGTTGAGAATATTTGAGTATATAACTATTTTTTACGGCGTCACTTGCATGTGTTATCTTTTAATATTTTATAATTTTTAATTTAAAATATTCAGGTGCATGATAAATTTTAAAAAAATTAAAAAATGTATCATTTGCAAGTGATATTTTTGTAAGAAAAATATTAAAAAATAAAAGATGTTATTTACAGGTGATGTCTTTTTTATACAAAGTAAAAATAATTTATATCTTTAAATATCTCTCAATATTTGTTATATTTTAAATATTCTTTTTCATTTAAATTATTTTCTCAAATTTGCCCTAAATGTGCCGTTTCTCTCGTTCTTTTTGTCCTTTATTTTGTTACAATAATACTAAATTTTAATCTCTTTTTTCATTAAAAAATGGAGTTACAAGCTCTAAAGCTAACCCATTTTGTTTTTATTTTTTTCACTTTTAAATTTTGTTTTGCTTTTTATTTAACAAAAAATATTAATGACCAAGATAAAAATACAATACTAATTGAGTGACTAAACATATCATTTAAAAAAGAGATTATAATAAAAAAATGAAGATATCAAATCTATGATTCAATTGATTAAATCAATACGTAAAATTAAAAAAAAATGTAAATTATTGTGACAGTTAAAAAATAGAATTTAAAAATAAAAATCCAACAATTCAAATGGATTGTATAGGGAAGACCAAAAAATCTAATGTCAATAACATATTTTTTAGTAAACTACACTACATCCCACTCAATTATAGCCACTGACTCGAAAATGCCATCGAACTTTAAAGAAGTTTAAAATTAACACTAAACTTTAATATGTGTCTCGAAAATACTACACCTCCGTTGACTTTTTAATATTCCGTTAAGCAAAAATAACACCGTTTTACTAGAGGAAAAAATTAAAAATCATGTGCTTGGGTGGTTTTAAACCCAATACCTTTAGAAAATATAACTAAACTTTAATCACTAAACCAACATAATATTATATAATATTTTACCACAAATATTAATATATAAATAATATAAAATATATTATTTGTATATAACAATATATAAATAAAAGTGTTGTTTTTATTTTTTTATAATATTTATAATATAAATATATTATTTAAAAACCCCTAAAATATCCATAAAAATGTATTTATATTATAAATAATATACAAAAACTTTAAACCATAAATCCTAAACCTTAAACTACAAAGCCCCAACCTCAAACCCTAAACCTTATGGTATGAGATTTGTGGTTTTTTATATAATATTTATAACATAAATATTTTGTTTTTATAAATATTTTTTTAAATAATACATTTTTATTGATATATGTGTAAATAATATATTTTATATTATTTATATATTAAAATTATTTATAGTATTATTTTTTATAAAATAATTTGGTTGAACCAAATAGATCCGTTAATTTAAATAAAAATATTAAATTTTTATATTTTTTATATATTATTTATAATATAAATATATTATTTAAAAATACAAAATATTCACAAAATCAATATATAAAAACCCTTAAACCCTAAATCTCAAACTCTAATGTTTAGGGTTTAAGTTCGAGGGTTAGAGTTTGTGGGTTAACAATTTAGGGTTTAGAGTTTTATATATTATTAATAATATAAATATATTATTTTTATCAATATTTTGGGGTTTTCTAAATAATATATTTATATAATTAATAATATATAAAAATAATATATTTTTATTTTTATATATTGATATATATATATATGCAAATAATATATATTTATATATTAATATATAAACATTATGAAAAAACTTTGATACACTGGCCGTGTAAACTTTAGTTTACACGTGCCTTTTAGTTTTAGGAGTTAGGGTTTTAGTTTAGGGTTTAAGGTTTAGGGTTTAGGTTATACGGTTTAGAATTTAAGGTTAGTGTTTAGAATTTAGGGTTTAGGGTTTAGAATGCGGGGTTTAGTTTTTTAGGGTTAAGGTTAGGAATTTAGGATTTGGGTTTTTATAGTGTAAATACACATGCTTGTGTAAAATTAATTTTACACGGCTGTGTATCAAAGTTTTGCCCTTATAGTATTATTTATTTCATAAAACAATTTGATCTTAGCTAGTTTGAGATATATAATATTTGTGGTAAAATATTATATAATATTATGTTGGTTTAGTGGTTAAGATTTTAGCCCTTATAGTTGGAGGTCTAGGATTCAAAATCCTCTAAGTGCATAGTTTTAATATTTTTCCTCCAGTAAAACGACGCTATTTTTGCCTAAATTAGGCTTCAAAATAACCGCACCAAAACGATCATTTTGACTTAACGGATGCGTTAATAGTTAACGGCATAGTGGTAATTTCGAGCACATATTAAAGTTCAATGTTAATTTTGATTTTTTTTAAAATTTGGAGGCATTTTCGAATTAAGAATCATAGTTGAGTGGTATGTAATGTAGTTTACCCTATATTTTTTTCTTCCAACCAACAATTAAATTGTGATCACATTATATATATCAATATTAATTTGATACATCAAATGTAAATATATAAATTCACGGATCAATTCGAACATCGTCTTCTATTTTAAGGAATAAACGATCTGGATAATATTTTGTGCGAAAATAATATGATTTCGTAGTCAAAGAAAATCATACATAACAGTATTATCAAGCCTGGTTAAAAATCTCTCTAAACTTAATTTATATAACAAAAACCTTCATGGGTCTCATTTTTTAATTTCGTTGGCAGAGTTAACTAAAATACCTTCAATGTATCAAATAATAATCCGTATAATTTCGTGTCAATCTTTTTTATATAATTAATAAAATGTAAGAATTTTAATGTTATAACCAAAGTGTTTATCCTAGCCATGTCATACCTACTGTCTTCAACCTACCCAAATTAACACAAACTTAAATCTAAAAAGATATAACCTCGCTACAAATCAATTGATAAAAAAAATTAAAGAAAACTTTGAATATGTGAATTAGAATAGTACCCTATACAATCAAGTAACACTGCTAATCATATTCAGCTGCCATCTTTTTTTTTTTTCTTCATGTTTTGATAGCTTTAGCCTTCATAACAACATCTAAACCTATTTTCTTCACACAAATTATGTAAAAAAATGTATCTCAATCCATGCATGCATGACCATGCTAAACCCCATCACATACTCCATCAATCATGTGGCAACCTCGTCGACTTCGGAATGAAAAATAAAGCTCGGAAATGTCGTTGTTATATCCCTGCATGGTTCGTATTTTACGATGGATGAGTTCCCCAGATAGTTATTGTTTCTACGTAAAGCGATTAATTGTTGGTAAAACATACCTCAGGTATGGAAGGGTCATGATTTTCAAGAGTGATGGGTTACGGGAGACGAAGTTTTTCCATTCAGATATATCGATCTTTCCATCCTGATTCATGTCAGCGTCCAAGAATGTCTGATCGAAAATTCTCATGGGTCAGAAAATAGTTGCAAATTAAGTGAAATCCAACGAAAGACTATATATGTATATATAGTTGCAAATCACATGCATTGATGGATGCAACTTAAATACAATACCAAATAATGAGGGGTGCGGAATTTTTCCTCCATTCTGACTGTACACCGGATACCTCAAACATACGGTCACATGACGTACTCTTAAAGGTATTCATTTCAAGCAATCGTCTATGATTCGACAACTATTGACTCAAAAAGATTGCCACGCATAGACGGCATATTTCCATCAGTATAATAAAAACTTATTTTATGCAACCATACCGCAACAAGCTCTCACCTTATCAAGAATTGCCTCGATGGTTTCATCAGCCAACTTCATTTCAGATTCACATAAAAGAGCGATCAGCATTTGCTTGACCTGCCAAAATCACAGAATATAAAGTTGCCTGCAAGAGGTTCGGGTAAATATGTAATGGAATCAAAACATGAATATGGGCCATATGCAGCAATTTGTAATCTTTAAACCGGTTATGTTCTAAATGATATATAAATAACAACCGTGTAAGTGCAAACATACCTCGTTACGCTCGATAAAACCTGTTCCATCCATGTCATAAAGTCTAAATGCAACTGCAATGTAAAACAATCAACTTAGAAAATAAGATGGAAGATTAACACAATTTAGATATTCAAGATCATTATATCAACGGTTTACTTACAATCAATTTTGTCCTCTTGTGAGACATTTGGATGGAATACATTTAGTGCTCGAACAAAGTCGCCAAAATCAATGACCCCCTTCTTCTTCGCGTCAAATAAATCGAAGATCTGCATGTTGTAGAAGATTCCATAAATAAACCGATTCAAATCTTCAAATTCTCTAAAATATCCAATTCATAATTTCCGATATTGGTATTCGATACATGTTTATAAAAGGAAACTGAGACCGGGTACAATACTCTACTCCAACTTGGACAAGAAATCCTGCAGCCTAGAGAGATATTTATCCCCTCAAAACAAATTTTATATCGGAACTAAATTTTAAGCATTTGTACAAGATAATTGAGATAAACATGCCCACAAAACAAACTTCAACCCTATAAATAATAATGCAGCCTAGTCGCTCATTCCTAGCACACGACATGCCATCCAGCATGATTTAGACAAAGCAAAATGAAATTCGAAACTTGAAGTAATATTGAACCTCGCACAAAAAAATATAGCAACAAAATATATTACCCGATTTGCAAAAATGTTTTCCTTCTTCCTGTTCTTAAACAGAGCTAATTGAAATTCTTCCTGCATGTATAACAGAAGAGTTAGATGGGCACCAAACTTTGCATGTAAATTTTCAAAGTTGACAGAAAAGGGAAAAGTGAGAAAAATCCTCTAATGCTAAGAAAGTGGGAATGGACTATGTTACTCGAACTAGTATGGGTACATTCAATTCTTTCCAAGATTTTTCAAGTATTTAGAGGGTCTACCCCCATATACGCTTGTCCAAAAATGTGTCAGAAATGGGTGTTCAATATGGATACTTCAAGGAACATAAAGAGGCACCGTAACACAAGGGATGAAGACAAACAAAAAGCAAACTTATGAAAACCATTCAACACATCATTGCTCACACATGATATCAGATGTAGTAATCCTAATCTCAATTCTCAAACCACATCGACACAACCGTACCTTGTTGATCAGCCCATCATCGATCACCGAACTGCTGATGCTCTTGAATAGCTCAAAAAGTGCTTCAACTTCACTAACACTAACTGCAGGAGAAAACCAATCAAATAGTCAAATTTGGAGCATGAAAATAGGCAAAGCTTAGCAAACCATATAATTTGAAGCTGATTGAAATTTCCCAATTCCCAGATTATCATAAATACAACAAACCAATAATAATTTGAAGCAAAGCCATGTTTCTTGACTAATAGTATATAGAAATAGTTCAGCCACAAACAAGAAAATGCTCAGAAAACATTGGCATTTCACCTCATAAAACCAATCAGACAACAGGGAAAATGAAATGAACAAAAAACTATAGTAATTTGTAAACTTACAAGCAGTTTGCGAGGCGAGAATAATCGGGTCTTCGTGTCCGGGGTATTGTCTAGTTACTTTAGATTGAAAGCAGCCCATTTACTGGAAAAGGAAAAACAAAGAAACAAGAAGGCAGCTGCTAGACTAAAGAGCCAAGGCTTTATTTTGTTCTCTCAGCAAAGCCATTTTAAACCCTGCATGTTCATTCACAACATTAAACCTAAATTAGCTTAGAAACCAAAATAAAAGGGCAACAAATGTACCAAGAATAATCTGTAAAATACAAATTTAGATAACGTAATTACAATTGAATCATAGATCTTTCATCGATTTAAAAAATTAAAATTCCCAAACAGAAAACCAATTTATGTTTTCTTTTTCCTTTTAACAAAATTTCTCCACCAAACAAACAGCATTAACAACCATTGATTATACGCATATGAAAAAAAAATCAAACTTGAAACTTTCAATTCAACAAAAAAACAAAGAAATCAGAAACTTACAGATCGAAAAATTCGAAATCTTAACTCTCTCCAAAGGAATGAAACGATTCGTAAGAGATTGTGAGAAAAGCCCAGACGGGATTGATTATAAAGGAACAAACAGCCTATTTTTTAAATAAAATTTTTGCAGATTTTTGTTTTCGTTTGTCCAAAAAGGAAAAACAGAGAAACGCCAGAAACCACTGAATTTCCTACGAATGGAAAAAAATGGAGTTTTAACAGTGACGGAGACCGAGCGAGTGGGAGAGGCCAACAAATATGACGGGGCCGCGAGTAGCTACGCGTGGCTTTGACGCGAGTGGTTCAGTTCTTTTGAAGGAATTAGGAATATTCTGTCCTCCGTGTCAATCAAGTAAGTCGTGAATTTCTACTTTTATTTCACTTTTTAAGACATCAATTTTCAGATTAATCTTTCTGGTCTATTTCTGCTCATAGTCCCTGTATTCTTCGTATATTTAAATTTTAGATTTTCTCATGGTTTTTCATTCAAAGTATACATTTTTATTTCTTCAAAAAAAGTATACAATTTTATCGCTTTGCACCCAAAAATATTTTTTTTCTCAGTTTTTCCCTAAAATTTTCATTTTTGGTCTCATTCTACCTCAAAAATTACCAGCGTTCAATAATAATGTGTAATGTTCTTATTGGTTACTTTTTTTATTTTGGGGTATGTTTTGAGAGAAAATAGTGAATTTAGCCTTAAAATTGGTCTCTTTGCTTTTAATTTCAAGAGTTGAATCTTTCAACTCTTTTGATTTAATGATTAAATTCCAATTTTATTTTACTCACATGAACATTTTTAAAATTTAAAAATGTCACATAATTTAATTTAACATATATATTTTTTGTTGCTCCTCCGGTTTTTAGGGTTTTGCCCTGACTAATCCGAGCTCATCCGCGTTGCACACTTGATTTTGGTAGGCGAGTCTCTGGGCATAAATTTTTTGCATACACAACGCCTATAACTCGAGACATGCTTAAACGATACTAAATTGTTTATCACTTGAACTAACCCGTTAATAACAGAATTTCTTTTATTAGTGTTATTTTAATAAAATAATTAATATTTAAAAAATAAAAAATGTTTTTTGAGATAAATAAAATCAATGCATAACCACTACACTCGATTAATGTATTTGACAAGTATTCATTTAACCAAGAGAACCAAAACCACTAATGTCTCTAGACAAATTATCTTGTGCACACGTTATTGTTCACATTAAGTTTTGAATTCAAACTCTTGTATGTACTTATAATTGAAAAAATAGAATAAACTACCTTAGTGGCCACATAACTTTTAAATGTCACATCATCCTTCATTTAAACTAACATAAATAATGTGATCAACGTCTACCTGTTAATATAGAGCGGATGACTAGTCATTAGATTCGTTACGATAAATACTTTAAGAAATTTTAAAAAGATAAAAGTAAATTATTTTATATTTTTTTAATTAAGTAGTGTTATTAGGGGTGTTCATGGTAGGTTAACCATACCGTTTAGCCTAAACGGTCGGTTAATTGTTATATCGGTTCTTGAATTTTGCTAACCGAACCTAATCATACGGTTAACCGACGGTTCGGTTATATGTTAACTTATAACCTATTACAATTTTTTCTCACATGTTCACTATATTTTAGAAAATAATTTAATTATCTTTTCGATAAATATTATATTAAAATATTCATAAAAAATACTTAAATAAAGATATTTTAATCACTTACTCCATAATTAATTTTTTTTTACCTACTATAAAGTTTTAACACATGACAAAACGTACAAGCTTCATAATATTTTAAAGTTTAAAGTTTCAAAAATTTGCAACACATAACATTATAGCAATACACCATCAAAGTTTGATAACTTTAGAAATAGATTTTAGAATTAAAAAAAAGGAGCGTATATTGTATTTGTGAGTTAATTTTTATATTTATTTTATACTTTAAATATATATAAAAATATAATTTAATACCGGTTAAATTATAGGTTAACCATTAGTCAAAATTCATAACCCTAACTGTAACCATAACCATTAACTATTATTTTTAGCAGTTCGGTTAACCGAAACTATTTACTTTAACGGTTCGATTAATTAACCGATAAAATATAAATGTTATATCGGTTAACCGTTACGGTTAATTATGCACACCCCTAAGTGTTACAATAATATTCTCAAAGCAAATGTTGAGGTTCAAATCTACACTAAAGAGTGAAGCAGATGAGCATCCATAATCACTAGACTAATAAGTGGATTTGTCATCTTATAATCTTTAACTAATCAAAATAATTGTTTTATAATTTTCTTTATAATCAGATAATCGAGGACTAATTGCATAATTTACCACGTGTTTTCAATTTTTGATTTCAATGTGTCTCACAAAGTCAAATCATGGACCAACCAACCACCAGCTCAAGTAAAAGCAACAAAGCATACGTTTGTTACAGATCTAATCACTGAATTAGTAGTTTGTTTTGTTTCCCTAAAAAATGCAAATTATTGACGTCCGTTTCAATGAATATTGCAATTTTTATTTGTTATTACATGTTTGGGAATATGGGTTTAATTATTTCCACAGATTTAAAACAAATAATCACGTGGAGGTGTTCGGTTTTTGGAAGCTGTGAATCTCTAACCTCACATGTTATCTTAATCCTTAAGCAAATATAATAGGATGAAGGAAGCCGACCATATTCATTTTATATTGTTGTTGTTTAATTAGTATTAATATTGTATTTAAAACATTAATCATTGGTTTAGTTAAATGAAACAAATTAAATTAAAAAAATAAACTTTTACATAGTTGGATGTTAAAATCGAAGTATTCTTGAATAAATTTTTGTGACATAGATTTTCTTATTTTGCAAAAAGAAAAAAGAGAATACAGTGGCATAAATCAAACTTGATGCACTGAGAATAGATAAATTATCAAAATTAAAGTGTTTGAGACTTAAGATTGTTCGATTTCTCAAAAATAAACTTTTTTTTAAAAAAAATTTGTTTGTTTACCTAAAAATAAAAATAAAATGAATAAGATGAACACATGTCACATATTCACCGGACTTTTTTTTCATCGAATGAACTCAAAGATAAAATATTAAACACATATGTTTAAAAAATAGACACTTAAAACAAAAAAAATGTATAATATAGAAACTTATTTACACTTAAAGCTTAAATTTTTTCCGTTTGTTTACCTTTAGAGTAAGTGGTTAAAAGTTCTCAGTAGACACATCCCCTCCCTCTAGGTAGGAACTGTTAAAAAAAACTTTTTCTATCGAAGTATTTATCTCAAAAGAAAATATCACACGGACAAGATGGAATCCAATTGTCTTTGGATTAATACAAGGCTTAAATGAAAAATAGGTGCCCAAAGTATGCATTTTTGAACTTTAGGTGCCTAAAGTATTTTTTTTTGTAAAAATAGGCTCAAAGTTTCAAAAGTTACAATCTTAGGTGTCTAACCTTGAATGTGTGTTAATATTTTTAACCAATCAATACTTGACACGCGACACTAATTTGATTTTTTAAATTAAAAAAAACCCAAAACTTTTAGTTTTTCATAAAATCTCAAATTTTTGAAAATTTTACCAAACAGTCCCCAAATCCCTAAAATTACCCAAACCCAAACCCCTAAATCACGGCCGCTTCTGCCGTCGTTCGCCGCCCCTGAGCACACCCATTTGGTCGCCAGACCAAGTCGGTCATTTCCTTCAACACTTTGTCACTGAAAACGCCGAATGACATGTCAGCCGAACGCCGATTTGGCATTTACCGTTCGGCTGCACGCCGTTTGCCGTTTTTCGACGACGTCATGTTGGGGGAAATGACCGCCTTGGTCCAGCGACCAAAGAGATGTGCTCAGGGGCTGTGATCTGCGGCGGAAGCGGTGGTAATTTGGGGATTTAGGGTTTGGGTAATTTTAGGGATTTAGAGGCTGCTTTGTAAAATTTATAAAATTTTGGGATTTTATGAAAAACTAAAGGTTTTTTTTGTTTTAAATTCTTAATTTTGAAAAAAAAAATTAAATATGACGCGTGTCTTTTGATTAACAATTTTTTAACACTCATTAACGGTCAGACACCTAAAATTGTAATTTTTGAAACTTTAAATACTTATTTTTACAAAAAGTACTTTAACACCTAAAATTTTAAAAATTATACTTAAGTACTTATTTTTTATGTTTAAGCCTTAATACAAAAACACGCGTCCATTAATGCATGCGTATAATAGTTGCAAGATGTAATCTCCCTTTTATAGCCCATCTTAAATTCTTAATATTTTTATGGGTAAACTATTGCAATAGTTACTTGTATTTTTACTAGGTACAGTTTTGGTTACCAATTTTTAAATTCTTAATATTTTTTTTGTTTTAAATTCTTAATTTTGAAAAAAAATTATAAATATAGAGGATTAAATGTGTAATTATACAAATTGTTTTTATTTTGGTGGTCAAAATAGAAGTGAAGTAATAGTTTAGGGACTATCTAGATAATTTATCCTTCTTTTTTGTGTTAGATCAACCTCTCGTTAAAGTTTAACAGCAACAAACGTCTCAGTGACTAAAAGTTTACAGATCGAAAACGTAAGTGACCTTATCGATCTAATTTGAAAATCAGTGACCAAAACTGTACTCAACGAAAACATAAGGGAGCATTGCAGTAGTTTAGCTTTTGTATTAATAAGTACAAATATTGGATCGATATAAAATAGATAATAACTTGATTATATTTTTATTATAAATATATATAGGTATAAATATAGGAATATACTTTGATACATAAGTTTGTGTAAACTTTACATAATTCATTCAATTTTAGGTTTAGAGATTTAAATTATGGTTTAGGGTTTAGAGGTTTAGGTTGTAGGTGTAGAATTTAAGGTTTATGGTTAGAATTAGAGTTTAAGGTTTAAGTGTTAGGGTGTTAGGGCTAGGAATTTAAGTTTTAGATTTTATAGCTTAAATATGAAGAGTTGTGTAAATTTTTTTACACAACTCTTGTATCAAAATATAGCCCATAAATATATGGTAAAATTTTGTCACTAGTTTATATTACTATTGGTAAATTATGAATTTGATTAGTATAAACTAATAAGTTTTAATTTTAATATTTTTTTGAATTTTAAAATTTTATTTTAATAAAAAATAAATGGATAATGTGACAAAATTATGTTAATTTAAAAAATATATATATTTGACAAATTCTATTTAATCTTAATTCTATCTAGAGGGAAGGTGAATGGGAAACTTTAGGAGAATGAAGAGATATTTTTAGTGGGTCTAGAACCCATGACCTGATTGAAATAAGAAAATAAAGATGAACAGCTTGACTAACCGGCTAAATATTAAATTAAGAAACAATAGCTAAATCTAATATTTTAATAACCGGACCGCAAATCAAACTAACCATACTTCTAATTGTCGGTTCAATTGTTTCATCTGCGTTCATAACAAAGTATCGATTTGGTTAATTAAGATTCATGATTTTTAATTAGTGGTGAAAGTGGGAAAGTGCTTTGGAGTGGTTTTTAATAGTTTTCAAAAAAAAAAAATAGTTTGTATTTCATCTTTGACATCAGTAGTGGTCGTTGGCCGTATACTGATTTTAAATTGTAAATAAATAAAATTCATCATTTTGATGGATTTTCTCTTCTTAATTTTAGGTTTTCTTTCTTTCTTTTATGTTGTCAGATTTTATATTTTATTTGTTTTTTTTGACAGTTTTTTCGTCTATTTTTGTGACAGTATGTCTGCGTTTTTAGCAGTTTAACGTTAGTATGACGAGTATCAGCGATCGCTATTCGCAGCGAAAGTCGGTGTTTTGTTATGGTCATGATCTTTTTGTGATTTTGCTGACATGCCAAAAACTAATAGCGAAAAGATTTACTTTCTACATAGACCGTTCTGATCAAATTATATAATTGTTGGATTTCACTAAGAAGATTGTGTAAGTCTTCTTAGAAATTATGAGTTATGTTTTTCATGTCTTTTATCCATCTAAAATTTATTATATTTTTTTCTGCATTGAACTTTCTATGTTTGTGGTGTGATCATTTGTAATCAATTTCACTTTGAATATAATCCAGTATACTTTTTTTGTTAAAAAAGTATCGATTTGGTTTAATATTAATTAAATAATAAAATTAGAAGTCATGTTCGGTTGGTTGAGCTTGTGGTCACATTTTTTCGACCATTGATATTTGATTTATTAATTGACTAATTTAAATCAAATTTTACAAAGATTTATTATGGTGGTAACCCTTACAATCTAATTTTCTTCATTCACAATTCTAAAATACAAACCCCTAATTTTACTTAAGAGACTTAACTCCTCGTCTAATTAGACCAACTAAATTTTTAATAGTTTGTGGCCACATTCCTACATGCTACGGTTTCATTTTTTATTTTGTCAAACATTCCAAAAAATAAAAATAAAAAGGAAAATTACAAAAAAGGAAAAGTAATGGAAAAGTTAGGAAAATTCAGAAAACTTTAGGGGGAATTATTAAACAAAAATAATAACAATAATATAAAGTCAGAAACATTTTTTTTAATTTAAACCTACAAAATTAACCAAAATTATATCAACACAGTAATATAGTCGTTAGCCAAAACTTAAAATTTAAAAACATAAAGACTTCTCAATTTTTACACATTTTTATTTATTTTTTAAAAAAGTAATGGCTTAATTAGGCTAACATAAAAGAGATATTTTATACACATTGTATAAAAACTACACAAACATACATATTTACTTTTAAAAATAAATTTTAAATCTTTAACTCTAAACCTTAATTTATCTTAATAGTCTAAAAGAATGTAGTATCTGTTCACACAAATTCTTAACATTTTTGCAATGCACATGCATTTTGAAGACAAAACAATTTGAACCTGGGTCTCCTAAGATTAAAATCATCCGTTTTTTTACTAAAACCACTTGTTAGATTCTTAAACCCTCAATTTTAAAACTTACAAATAAATTTTAAACCTCAAATTAAATCCTTAATCCCTAAAACAGAAGTGACTTGTGTAGTTTGTACTATACAACATATATATATCGAATATTTTTTAATATATAACAACGATGACTTTAAGCTTAAAAAACCAAAAAATAATTTTCCGGGTCAACCGGTTATCTAACCAATCTCATATCATTTAAAAAAATGGTTAATAATCAATTGGTCAACGGATTAATAATCAATTTTATTATATTTTTATATTTTCAAAAGAATACACAAGAAGTTATTGTCGTTGAAATTTAGCCAACATATCTATAGGTCAGAATATTATTTATTTATTTATTTTGTCTGCCACTTGAATATTATTTATTGTGTAAAAGTGTCAACGTGAAGAGATTTGTCAATTATTTCCCATACCTTTGAAGAAATAATAATTTACCTTTAATGTATATTTTTTATTCAAACAAATAAATTAATTAAATCTTGAAATTAATTTTAAATTTCAATTCTTAAAAGATTTTTCTGAAGATATTATTACCACGTGACATACTACGATTCTGTCACGTGACATTTGTAGATATTTTTTTATAATCTCTAATTTTTAGAGATTTTAAATAATAATAAAATCTTAAAAGTGTCATGTGATTGTGACATAACACGTAACACTAATTAAATTTAAAATTATTAAATATTAATATTAATTAAATAAATGACTTGAATTTAAAGTATGCTTTGCTTTTTCACTTTTCAAGCATGATGAACTAATAGGCCCAATTCCAATTCAATATCATTATCCATCCTACAAACCCTAAGAAATTCATTAACCTTTTCAATTTCTTAGAGACGAAGTGCCCAACAATTATGCCGACATCACATTTTGATAATGTTGGAGTTTTCACTAGCACACCATATTACACATTTAAATAAAAATATAAATTTGAACTTCAAATATGTATTATTTTTTAGGTTTTTAAAGTATTTATTAGAGCAAGTCCAATAATCTTTTCACGTTATGTTGATATATATAGATGTTACGTTAAAGACAAATTTTAAAGCCATTTCATGCCCAGAGTGAGGATCGATCTTTCTAACACTTATATAAGTCTCGTGATTTTAAATATGTATTATTTTTATCAACAGTTTATAATATTTAAATATATTTGATCTTATATTCTTTTGTAGATTGTATCAATGTCAATACCGATCAAATTATATTCAATCGGCTCAAGCACATATTATTAAAAAACATACATAAATATATAATATAAACAATATAAAAAATAAAACTAATTTATTTCAAACGTTTGACAAGAGGTAAGGATGGCAACGAAGACGATAGAGTCAAGATCAAAGCTTGGGGTTCTCCATGTAAATGAAAGCTAGTGCAAAAAAAAAAAAAAACAAAGGATCACAAAAGGTGTGCGAAACACACACCAAATGGTGTTGTTTCACATCAAATCCCACTCAAATCCTTACAACTCTAAATAATCAGTATATTGAACAGCAACATGAACTGATTCCAACTTTGTCTGACTCACTGGTCCATAAATAAAGAACAAAAATTATCTACTTATTTGGTGTTCTTATTCACAGGAATAGATCGAGAATTGGATGGGGCGGTCTTTCCTCTAAAAATTTAAAATCCATTTATTATATAAAGAAATATTGTGTATTTTTTATTGAAAAAATATTTTTCGCTCCCCTACAATTTTATAAGTTTGCCCTCTAACATAGAATCTTGCATTCGTCTCTGTTTATTCATGTTCAACGCTAAAAAATTGAACCCTAAGCCATAACCATAATTTTAAAATCCTAAACCCTAAAAACGAACAACTAAACCCTAATTTTAAACTCTAACACTAAATTCTAAATCTATTTTTTTAGTGTGGGGACATAAACAGAAATACCAAAAAGACCGGAGATTGCGTTCTATAAATAATGTTAATACTTGCATGAACTTTTTCATCGATGAAAATTACATTTCAGTCTAGGGATGTCAATTGGGCGGGGAGGGTGCGAAGGATACTCTTCTCACATCCATCCCCGTCAAGAATTTTCACCTCTATCCCCGCCCCATTACCTGTTGCGAATACAAAATCTAAAATCATCTCCGCCCCACAACCCGCAAGACTAAAACAATCCCCGCCCCATTACCAACGTGAGTCTTAAGATCTACCTAATCCTCTCTTTACCCGTCCTGTAACCATTTCATATAATATTTTAATAACTATTAGTTAAAATATAAATCAAATTTGTTATAAAAAAGTATAAAATACCCGTCATTCGAATTCTCACCATATAGTAAAATTATTCTATTTGTCACAATTTTTTAAAAATAATAATATAAGAAATTAAAATTGTACAACAACAAAGTTTGAACTAAAAAATACTAAAGTCTATTGTAAAGGATCAAAAATAGCACAAATAACATGTAAAATAATATTTCAATTGCTTAACAAATAAACATTACATAAAGAACTAAAAAAACATAACAATTAAAAAGCAACCTTAAAAAATAAGAACAAATACCGATAAAATCTAAATAACATAAAATATTAGGAAAATAAAATTAAAAACGTAGAAGAATAACATATATATGGTGAGGGCTGAAGAGAAGAAAAAAACCCTTTAAAAAGGCGTAACACAGACAACAATAAAGAATAAACCAATAAACATAATAAATGTTATATATATATATAAATTTTCATAAATATTTCAAGATAAGTAAATGTAAATTATTTTAAATTTGACTATGATTCAAATTGGTATATTAAAAAATATTTATAAATTTAATATGATCAATTTCAAACTTAATTATATATATATATATTAATTTTTTCATTAATATTCTAAGAAAAAGTCAATATAAATTATTTTAAATTTGACTACGATCCAAACCGATATTGTATCTTTAGTAACATTAATAATAACATTTTATAAGATTTGTTGGGTCAGGTGGGGACGATGCGGAGCGGGTGGGGATGAGGCGGGTACAAAGACATATTCATGCCTTCCCCACCACCCACGACGAATCTAATTTTTATCTTCATCCCCGCCCCACAACCCGCGAAATTTGTAACCATCCTTGCCCAATTGAATGCGAAGTGAGGCGAATCTCCGCAAAACCCGCCTCATTGACATCCTTATTTCAGTCCATTCGTTCCGGTAATATATTTGTTTACGTTTTTTTGTTGATACGAGAGTCGGATATGAATATATAATATTTTGAGTAGTTTATATGAGATATGTGTAAATGATGGTTCGAAATTATGATGTGACCATGAAATGAGGCCATTGGAACGTGGCAGTGTGAACATTTGGGTGGGTAGATAAGCTGTCTATAATCGTTCTATGTCATTTCATTTTTTTCCAAGCTTTTTGGTTACATTCTTCAGGATAATGATACCTTCATGATACAATTTACAGATATAAAATGCTTATATTAACATAAATGAATACGCATTCGAATAATTTTCATCGCAATATATTTAGATGTAATATTTATGAATAATTAGATTCGGGTTTAGAATGTTAATTACCGAGTTAAACGTCGAGTTTTGCTGGTTGGATGCTTGAGTTTGGAGCTTCATTAACGGCCATGATTTCTACTTCCATCTCTTCTGCTTCAAATGTTGAATGAACTCCATATAACACATAGATCACGGTTATCAAACATGTCCATATAGCAAACCTTTCGAACGACAGCACTTGTAGTGTTGTCATGAGAAAGACATTGAGGAAAATTGAAATGGCAGCCGGCCATGGCATCAACGGCACCGACCACTCGCTAGGCCGACCGGCAGAGCTAGGGACGACGACGGTGTGCTGAAATAAGGCTGTAATGACAATCATGATCCCGCCGAATACCGGCAAACCCCACCATTGTCGTTTTATTTTCCACGAGACCGAGAAGCGACTGCGGTCAACGTTAGGAGGCAAAGGAAGGACAACGTAGGGAGCGGTTGGTTTTTGCCTACAATCACGAATTTCCGGTAAATGAGAGCATTGGCCACGAGGTAGAACACCGATAATGTGCCGATGGAGATAATTTCGATCACGATTTCCAGATCCGTGACAAGTGATATCAGTGCCGTGCAAATCCCCAAAAGGACCGTGGCATTCAATGGTGTGCCTGTTGAAGGATGAACTTTTGATAGCCATGATGGAACTAGCCTGGCCCTTCCTATAACACAAAGGTACCTGACTTGGCCTAACATGGCAACCAAGAGTGATGCTAGAATCCCCAAGCTTGCTCCGGCACCGACAACATTCCCCGCCCATTTCCATCCGATTCTTCGGAAAGCCATTGAATACGATGCTGTTTCGGCTATCTACACATGATCATGCATCAATCAAACCAATGCTACATAATTATATACATATGTACTTGAGTATGTTACCTGTTGGTAAGGAACCATCATACATAAAGCCAAGGCCATGAGGCAGTAAATTCCGGTGACAATGAGGACCGAACCGACAATCCCAACCGGAAGGCCTACACGAGGGTTTTCGATCTCTTCGGCCAAGGTCGAGACCGTGTCGTAGCCGATGTAACTGAAGTAAACTATCGCTGCACCATCAAGCACACCTCTAACACCATGCGGAGCCAACCCTCTTGGCTTCACCAAGTTGTCAGCATCCCCGTAGCAGGAACCGGCGATTACAATGAATCCGAAGAAAACGACATGAAATATCGTCATAACAAGGTTCAAGATCGAGCTTTCTTTTGTACTGCAAATCCCAGAAGAAGAAAAAAGGAACATGTCCATCACTTTCAAAATCTTAGCACTGAAATATTAAAGAATTTTGAAGTAAAATTAACCTATGGCACAGGCAAAGAGTTAGAAGAAGAAGAACAGCGACAGCAGTGAAATCCAGTTTGTTGTAGCCTACTGGCAGTCCATGAACTTCAATTCTCCATGAATTTGGATCATTTGATCCAAAGGCTGTGCATAAATACTCCGTAAAACTTCTTGCTACTGCGGCATTTGATAACACGTACTCCAGTAGTATGTTTGCACCAGCAAAATATCCCACAAATTCTCCTACAAAGAATGGGAATTGGAGATGATATATGTTTCTATCATGGATGTATGTATGTATGTATGTATTATATGTACCAAAAGTCACTCTCAGGTAACTGAAGGCACCACCAGCAACGGGAACCTGGACTGAGAACTCAGTGTAACACAAAGATGATAAAAGTGCAGATATTCCAGCAATGATATATGAAATGAAAACAGAAGAACCGGAGGTGTAGCGGGCGACACGGCCGGTGGTGACGAAAACACCGCCGCCAAGCATTCCGCCTAGACCGAGAGCTACTAAATCATACCACTTGAGCTTCCTCTTCATGTCGGCACCGGACCTTAGCCTCACTTGGTTAAGCTCTTGGTCCGGGGTCCATGTTGCTAGCATTCTTTTTCTGAGCCTATGAGGGGTTTGTGAGAGAGATTTGAGATAGTTGAAGAAGAAAGGTTTGTTCTGATGTGTGGATTGAATTGTTGCCATGTTTTTGTCAAGGAAATGAGTGCTTTTTGTGGCTTGGTGTGCATGACAAGCTCGAGCTGAGGGTTTAAATATGAATTAAGGGGGAGAGAAAGTGGAATAAAAATTTTATGTAAGTTTTCGGTGTCTCTCCTATGAAGCACAAATACTTTAATTTAATGTTGTATCACGTACTCGACACGAGGACGTGTCGGGGACACATTAGATACAATTTAGGTACTCTCCAGTATTCATCTCTCTATATTTTCTTATTCTTCTATTCTCCCACACTTTTTTTGTCTTTTTCTAGTTTCTTGCTCACATGATATAACTATAAGTATGCAAGTATGTGTGATGTCATGCTCGCATGATTTTTTCATAACTTTCTATTTTTACATTTTTTAGAATATAAAATTTATTTTATATTTGTCTTACTTTTATCGTACTCGTACTCTGTAATTTTTAAAGTTGTCGTTTTTCGTCCCCGTTTTCATCCTCATACACATCCATATCTGTATCGGTGCAACATAGCCCATTTCTATGCCAAACACTAAAAAAAATAAATTTTAAGTCGTAACCCTAAATTCTAAACCCTAAAAATATACTTTGCACCCAATTCCCTATACCATATACCTTAAACCTATTTTTTATTGTGAGGCATAAATAGGAAACTAAAAAGTGGCAGGAGATTTCTATTTGAGAAAGTGCGTATTGGTTGCAATAACAACAAAGATAAAGACCCAATTTGGGTGTCCTCGAATACATACATACTAAATTGTTCGAATTCGAATCACTCTGGGACCATTTCGCGGGTTCCTCCCATTTTCTAACACTTTGTTAAAGCAACTAAGGATTGCTTCACAATTAGTCTTAAGAATATAATTGGACTGCTGATTCCTCATAAATATCCTAATTATTCTATCGATCAGTATTGGCCTCGAATATATGTATTGGCCTCTTTGAAACCTTTCGGCGCTTCTCGTTATGCTAAAAATGCAAAATTTGTTTCCTTTTGCTTATTTAGATCTCCCTCACGTTTGATATCTTTTGTCTTTACAGATATATCTTCAAACCCTTTTTATCTCATTTTTTTTATTCGCAAAACTCAAATATAAAAAATCAAATTTTTTACCACTCGATCGAGTATGCGTCATGGCACAAGTAAAAGCAAAGGTATCGATTGACTGCATGCGGAAGTGGTTCTTTTTTTCACTTTTCATCGCAAAATATATATTATATATTGTGAGTTTGATGATTCCCTGTAGCTATTCCTTTTGGTAAAGTGCATGTTTTCACATATTGGCTCCAGAATCAAATCGATGGGTACAATCCAATACTTAATCAAATGCTTCAAATATTCTAATCATGTCGAATATCTCAAGATTTGATTTGATCTTCTTCCATTAGGCTAAATCAGTACATACTCTATACAAGGGTACATCATAAGCATCATCAAAGAGCTTAATTTCGGATATTGTTGAAGGAATTTCATGTTGGTATCGAGTCCTCGGCGATGGTGCTCGACATGTCTGAATCGGACACCAATATATGTTTGGTTGTTTCTGTGTCAATATCGACACGGATTTGGATACTTGTGGAGGAGAAGCCATGGCAGAACCCCATTTGGGAAGTGTCTAGAGTGACACACAGTACATATATAGCCAGTGGTTTACCTAAAAACTATAATTAGGATTCAAAAGTGAAATCATTAGAATTTGCAATTAGAAAACCAATTGAAAACCCTACTATTGAATTGATTATGCTTTCATGTCACACATAATCAAAGCAACTTCACCACTGTGTTCTAGTGAAAACCGCAGACAGCACTAAAAATAAGGTCAAATATTGTCTTCTGTCTGTACCTTATCCGGACGTAGAGATATTAGATGCGTACAATTTTACAGATTTTGCATTGCATCCGTCCCGGTTGGGACGAGTATGTGTATGAGTTTGATTGGTAATAGACGAGTGTGGATGTCAAAAATTATTCGCCGTGGGTAGTGGATAGGTGATAGATTTGAGACATTACCCGTCTCGCATCCACTCTCTCACTATCCATCATATGAATTTTGATCATTATGTATTCAAGGATAAGTTCACGAGCTATTCTGTAAACCATAGGATTATGAAAGGACGTTCCTTGTAATTTTGGTCATTATGACTCTTTTGTTATGTTATGTTATATTAGTGGATGCTTAGCTGACATGGTTGGCAGATACGGGCTAGATGGTGGGTACTCAATTAGAAAGTGGATGCGAGGTGAATTTGGGAATGCACCCGTGAGCTGTTGGGGTTCATAAAAAATAAATTTGATCTATTAATGTAAATAAACGCAGTAAAAAAATATCTTACAAAAAAAATTCTAAGATCTCATGCAATCATATTAATGAATGACAGAGATAATTATAAGATTACCTCGATATAAGATTCTGTAATCCTGTTATGCTGAGGCGCTGCCTTTCTGAAAGACGACCGCCCTCTACAAGTATCCACACACGAATAGACGAAGGACAGCTATTGGAATGCTAGTTCCTCTCCAGTTTCAAAAAATGGAAATTTTGTGGTTTTTAGTGGCTAGTCGAAAAACTCAAGTGCATAAAACTCTTGGCATATATATATATATAAAACATAATTAGGGTTAGATTGAGTTCGCTATTATAATTTAATTAAGACTCTTTTAAATAAATTATAATTTAAAGCAAATTTTTTTATCTAATAAGGAATTTAAATTCAACCAAAATCTTGATGATGTGATTTATTTAATATTATTATTTATTTAAAATAAATAATAAAACATATTCCTTACCCAATAAGAAATTTAAATCTAACCAAATCTAGATGACGAGATCATTTAATAATATTATTTATTGAAAAAATAATAAAATAAATAAAATATTCTATCACAATAATACAAATTTAACTTCTTTAAATTCGAATAAATAATCTTTAGCAATATAATTTAAAATAATATCATTATCTTAAATTTATTATTGAGAGTAATAACCACGACCATTCTTATCCATTTTTAGTGTGCGGCTCTATAGGTTCAATTAACGTTGGCAATAGATAAAATCACATTTTATCGTACAAGTCATAAGTGGCCTCTAGCAAGACATTATGACTACCCAAGTTAAATGAATAGCTCATAATCCGAGACAACCTTAATTTAGTTTATGTCATAATCCTTTTGTCTCACGATATTTTTAGTTTCTCGATGTCCAGTTGAACTGACTAAACAAATGACATTGATCTCTATCAACTCATTTGAGCATAGCCATGCATTTCTCAATCTCAATCATCGAGGGGCCTAGAGATATCTCTCTTATATTAAGAGGGATAAATTCTCATCTTAATTACTCACATCTCACTACATGATTCTTTATTATGTTCAAGCACAACCTTTATAATCGTCCGATCAAAAACGATGTTTGACTATGTCAAAACATAATAGTCGTAATAATTTCATGTCTAAGGATTTAATGTCACAACTGTTTGAAGATTAATATATAACTTTAATCCATGTATTAATCTTAAGATGAGTCGATCTTAATATTTGTTCTCAACAAATACATATATGAATTTGATTTGAATCTCATTCACATATTCATCTAATGAATATCTATCAAACTTCATACTAATCTTATCTTATTATTGTTCCCACAATAGTAACTGATTAGGGATGTTTTGAATAATAATATTCAATGATACAAAAACATACAAATTTATTATAATAATAAATTCAATAATCAAAATATCATGTCCATGTAATAGGTCTTAGGGCACTATAGCTAACATGAGCATGGTGAATTTGAAAATTGCGCTTACCATGGGGGGTAAGTAGGTTAGAGATTTAAAAATTTAAGGTGAGTATGATATGGGTAAGGGATATCCACACCCATCCATCATATTTGTCATCTCGACAACCTCGTTTCATAAAGTCAATAACTTTGATAGATCGAGAGTGAGGGCAGGGGCAGAGCTACATGGAGGTGGGGAGGGGAAATTATCCCACCTCAAGATTTTTACTTTTATTCCTGTATAGTTCTTTTAAAAATTAGTTTATTTATGAATTTATTTTTTATTTTTAAACGTTTATATTTTATTCCAATCTCAAATCCTGGCTCCTTTCCTGAGTGAGGGAATAACTCGTTCATCGAGTATATCAATCATACTGAAAAATAATACATCGTCGTGCATGGTCACAGATTCTTGTCCTGACTGACAACTTCTACCGCAGATACTGTCAAAACCTTGCCATGCACAAAACCTGTGTATCAAACTACCATCTTTGTATCGGCAAAATATGAAAACCCTAGTGGAGCAATTAAAGAAATGTTTGTTTGATTTCTAGGTCAAATATTATAGTTGAAGGTACTGCAATTTGCATGAACAACTTCTCAATCTTTCCACAACCCATATCCATTAATAAACACTACTTTGCTGCTAGAAAAAGCAAAAAGAACGTTGACTTCATTGAATCCAAGAGAGAGATTTCGTGGTTAAGATTTCAAGAAAGAAGAAGATATTTAGAAGAAAAAAAAACAGGAGACTATATTGTTTTTCAACTGTCTTTGATTTTGATCTCAGTTGAGAACATAATGAACACATGGGCTGACTTTATTTCAGACACAACAAGATCATGTCTCTGCAACTTGCTAAACTGATCTTAATCTATGATAATGATATATATACTTAATTTGTATGGCATAAAGATCTTAGAGTTAAGCAATTAGAATTAGCTTTAAACTTAAGCATTTGATCAGCATTATTTAGTTTGTACGTGTAAGATATACATACCACAAAGTATTAAGATATGGGTATAAAGGATTTTTAAACAGTAATTAAGCATATTCATACAACTAAAACAAAGTAGAGCATTAGGGCAGTGGAACCTATTCAAAGTGCACTGATAATTAATTATGATCGAGTTTAGCTCTATTGATATTGTCCTCTGTATAATATACATGAGGATGTGGAATCGAGTATACTTAAACGAGATTTGTCCAAGTAGTAAGTAACTTGGTATCATTTAAGCATGTCTCGAGTTCGAGGTATTGTGTATGCAGAAAATCTCCATAATTGGAAGACTCGCCTATTAAAGCTATGTGTGAAACGCGGGTCAATCCGAATGAGTCCGGACAAAATCTCGGGAACTAGGACGGCAACAAGAAAACTTAGATTTATCTAAGAAATTAAAGACTTTTTTTGGAAGCTATCTTTTAACGTTTTCCATTATGCAATCAATTAATATTCGATATAAAAAAATGAGATAAAGAAATTTTTAGTCTCTAGAATTTTTTTCACTTTGGTCTCTAATTTTTTTTGTCTATATTAATCTATGAATTTGATATTTTTTCACTCAATTTTAAATTCAGAGACTAACCTGTACAATAAAATGGTTCGAGAAAAAAATCAAGAACTAATATATATATATATATATGAGATAGGATCCAGTTAAATTGTGTAAAACTCATTTAGTTTTATACTAATCAATGACCATTGGATGAGTGAAATAGATAGATGAGATTAACAGTAAAAAATGTGAAGATTATCACTTGAGAAAAAAAGATAAGGAAAGAATCTTAGCCATTTATTTCTATCATCCAACGATCCAAAAATAGTGTAAAACTTATTGAGTTTTATACAATGTAAGTGGATCCTAACCCTATATATATATATATATATGGTCTTTTGGAATAACATTAATTTGATATTCGAATCCACATATCTATATCTTCCGTCACTAACTCCGAACTAGTAAAAATCTCCATTTCCATAGCCATCAATGTAACGTCTCCGACCATCAATGCCGATGCAAATTCAAACATGCTCTATGAATTTAAGTCTATCGATTATATCATTAAACAAAAGATTGATATTATTTTAGCACTAAACTTTAACTTATGCTTCAAATATATTATTGAACCATTAAAATTGATTACGTGAAGTGATTTTAACGGCTCAAATGTATAATTGAAACACAAATTAAAATTTAATGCTAAAACAGTTTCGACTTTTAGTTCAATAGTATAATTGATAATAAATTTAAATTCGGTAGTATTTAGCTTAGTTTATCAAAAAAAAAAATTGTCTATGGCCAAACATGCCCTTAGCTTCTTAAACACGCTACTTTTCTCTTCGTCGCGTTACTATATCTTCGATGCGTGCGTTTCATCGCCCTTCATTTTGTTTGTTTCGCCTTTTCCAGTGCTGTTCCTATGCGATCATGACGTTTGGCAACAAATGAAGGTGCCAAAAGGTAACACATTTTTGGTACATTTGTGTTCATATTTGATGATTTCCTCATTTAATTCCACTTTTTCATGGTTTATCGGTACTTTTGTTTTATGATTTATTAAGCACAGTATTTCGAGGGTTTGATTAGAGAATGCAAGTAATTTAGCAAGTATTTTGCTAGAAGAGAAAGATAGATTGCAGATTTAACCTAGGTTACGAGTTACGACTCGACTCGTGTTACTCGTAACTCAAGTGTTGATAGATAGAAGATTTAACCTATGTTACGAGTTACGACTCGTGTTACTCGTAACTCGAGTGTTGAGTCCCGTGTGTCGCGGACACAGCAAATTTTGTATGTATTTGAAAAATGTTTGATCATATTCCGGTACTCGTACTCCAATAATAGTTGGAGAAAAAAAATGAAGAGTCGAATCAACATTATATTTTTCAATTGAGGCTTAAAATGCTAGTATAATTGTCGAATTTGGTTTGGAATTATTCACTGATGTTCTTGTGGCTGCATTTACTCAACTGTTGAAGAAACGATTTGTTGATCAATTTTGAATGCTCATAATTAGGTAAATTTGCTCTCACCAAGTGTTAGTGCATAACTTGTGAACTTGTATTACATTTGTTAAAGTCTGGAAAGAGATCTATACTACTTGGATTCGGTGTAATTGTCGAGATAATTGACTGTATATGTTTGCTTTTTTAGTTTTTTCGTATACTCGAAGCACAACATCTTGCATCTATGCTCGAATGTGTAAAATATCTTAAGAAAATTGAAAGTTCTGGTAGCATGGCTAAAGATTAGGGAAACCTTTGAAACCTAATGAAGTGTACTTGCAGTAGTAGGACTACCTTGTCTAGAAAATCGCAGGTGGAGAACGGTCTTGAATTTGGAGAAATCAAGTTTTTAGTACAAGGATAGAAGGCAAAGCGAGGGAGCCTACATCTCAGGAAACGAATACGACAAGCCGGCCGAATTGTGGAACCTCTCTCTCAGCTTTGATTGATGCCATAGCATTGCAGTAACAAAGTTTCGAACAATCAACAGCTTTGGGCCAAACAGCTTGCTGATGAACAGGAGGCAAAGATAAAAGCAGCTGTTCAGCAAATCACAGTAGATGTGGCTGAAGTTGGTGAGATTCGTTTGGGGAAAAAAATTGTTACACCAGAAGTGATACTACAAGAGGCTAACTCCACGATGGCTTTAGCATATTACCCACTTATCTCACCATTTATTATATATTTGCTCCAGCTCCAGTGCATTATCCGTGCATAGATTGTCTTTAGCATATAACAAGCTGCAATGTGTTGACAAGTTGTTCAATTAGTTTCCTGGCTTCTTCTTCTTCAGTCTCTGATTTCGGTATCTTACTTCTATGGCGAAACTGATGAGTCTGAGGTTGAATTTCACTCAAGAAACTTGCTAGTCTTAAATCATACATGCTAGCATTTATTTTTTGAGCTGGCTATATACATTGAATATCCAATGTTACTCAAACTCAGATATGTTGTACTCGACACAGGTACGGGTAATATTTTCTAACGTTAAACTTTGTGAATGCTCTATGCTCAAAAGGTTCTCAGAAAGACTGACGTTAGTATGACCATTGTTTATTTGTTCGGTTCTCGTTTTGCATAGGGGCACTGGGGAATTGGAGCCTCAATTACAGTCTCCATCGTGGGAATTTTCAAGATCCAGATCTACGTCTCTCTTGCAGTATCCAGAACCAGAAGTTCACAAGGAACACAGAAGGTATGCACCGGGAGATCATGCCGGAAAGAGCAATCTTGGCAATTTCAAGTCCGATACCCGATATGATCATTACAAGGACCACCAGAGAAGCGGAAATCATCCAAGGGTGTCTAGAAGTCCCAGTGGTGACAGTAACCCTCACCGTGGAAGGTCTACTGATGGCAGAAAGCGTAGAGAAAGAAGAGGTGCATCACCGTCGGAAGGAAGCCGGAAGAGGGGAAGATCTCCATCGAAGTCAAAGCCTCAAGGATATCCTTATTCTCCAAGGTCGCGCAGATATCATCTTACAGGGTACGATAGACCCGTGGATGACAGTATCCCTCGTGATAGAAGGCCTATTAATAGCGAAAAACATAGAGATAGGAGAGGTGCATCACCTGTGGAAAGAAGCAGGAAGAGGGGAAGATCTCCATCTAAACCCAAACCTCAGAGTTATGGTCATGAAGACTCACGTAGAGCCAAAAATTACCGTGATGACAATAACCGTCACCATGCAAGGTCTATTGATAGCAGAAGATATAGAGAAAAGCGAGGTGCATCACCCTCAGAGATTGGCAAGAGTCACAAGAGTAGACATACTTTGGCAGAAGACCGAAATGCCGGTCACGGAAAAGATTATGGTGGTGAGATCGGTGAGCCTACGGACAGAAAGAGTGAATGCAGGAGTAAACGAACCATGGATGCAAGCAGTAGGAAGCGCACAAGTACTGAAACCCTGAATGCAAAAGCACCACGCTCGGCCTCTGCTTGTATCAGCAGTCCTCAAGATCATCCGGCTTAAATAAACATTCAGTATTTGCTAGTTTAGTTAAAATGCGGAGGGGATAGTTGATGATCCGCCCGAAACTAGACTTCGGATTAAGTTTCTTTTGAACTCTGATTACCATGTACTGCTTTAGTTGAATATTCTAGCTGTTGCAAAATATGAGAAAAATGCTACTATGCGTTCTAATTGAGTTTGTCTAACATACAGCAAGTTATGGTGCGACATCAACTGAAAATGTAAAATATAAAATTAAAAATATTTTACTTTTTAATAACACTTTCGGTTGTGGTAAGTATCAAAACTTTAAAAATTTTGTTAGAACAAGAAAAAAAGTGTGTAACCGAGAGTGTGTAACCGGTAAGTTAAAAATACGACACTTAAAATGTTATTCACCAACTTTAATGTTACCGAAAGATATAACACTTTAAGTTGATATGATAAGTTTAGAAACTCACTAACAAGTACGAAAACTTACCATAATATGTAACATTTTCGGTTGCAACTTAAAATTTTAAAAACTCGAAACTTAAAATGTTACCCAAATGTTAAGTTGACATGGTAGGTTTAAAAATTTATTAACAAGTATCAAAACTTATTATAATGTGTACCCACAAATCTAAATGCTACCAAAAGATATACATTTTAAGTTACATAGTAAGTTTCGAAACTTACTAATAAGTATGAAAACTTACCATAATATGTAACATTTATGGTATCATTATATATAACATTAAAGGTTACAACCTAAATTTTAAAAACTTAAATAACATTTCTAGTTGTAAGTTGCAACAAAAAATGTTACCAAAAAATATAACATTTTAAGTTAAAACCTAAAATGTAACTATTATGGATAACACTTTAGGTTGGAATTATACATTTTTTTGTAAGTTTCGAAGCTTCCGACTACATTTCAATACTTGTTGTGAGTCTAACCGAATTTCAAGTTCTTTAACTCTTTAATAGTGATTTTGTTAATTCCGAATTAAAGCTAAAATTTTCTATTGGGTAATAAAAAATTCTTAAAGTATATGAGTAATCTAAACTTGATTTTAACATATTAAAATCAGAAATAAGTATTTGAAAAATAACTTATTCTTCAAGTTCTTTAACTTTTTAATTGTGATTTTGTTAATTCCGAACTAAAGCTAAGATTTTCTATTGGGTAATGTAAATTTCTTAAAGTATATAAGTAATCTAAACTTGATTTTAACCAATTAAACTCGAAATCAGACAATTGATGAAAAAATAGCTTGTCTTCAAGTTTTTTAACTCTTTAATGGTGATTTTGTTAATTCCGACCTAAAATTAAGATTTTGTATTGGGTAATGAAGATTTCTTAGAGTATATGAGTAATCTAAACTTGATTTTAGCAATTTAAACCCATAGTTTAGTAATTGATAAAAATTATAATATTGCTTTTAAGCTAGAATTCTTGAATTTCAGTAAAACTTATGTAAGATTTCGAAACTTATCGCGAAATATTTTTATTCTTGAACGGCCAAATCTCATATAACAATTTAGGTTGAAGTGAGTAAAATTTCAAGTTATACAAAATTATAAAAATTCAAATTGCAACTTAAAATGTTACTAATTTAAATTCCAACCTAAAATATTACCGATAAATAATTTAGTTCTAAAACCTAAACCTAAAATATTACTCAAAATCATAATATTTAGTAAAATTTTAAGTTTCAACTTAAAATGTTATATAAAATTATAACAATTTAAGTTGCGACTTAAAATGTTACCAATTTAAATTTCAACATAAAACGTTAACAATACATATAACATTTTAGTTCATGAACCTAAACTTTAAATATTATCCGAAATTATAATAATTTAAGTTGTAACTCAAATATTATTATTAATATATATAACATTTTAAATTAATAACCAAGACAAAAGAAAAAAAATCATATATTAATCGTATGGGCACTTACCCGTTCTAATTTAGAATTTTGTAGAAAACATATCCCTTTTGGGGAACAATATCGGGTCGGTGGAATCATGGTGGAGCGAGAGTTGCTCAGTTTTAGAGTAGAGCAGAACCCAACACTCGACTCATCGATCGGTATGAAGTCGATTCGAAAAAACTATAAATAAAATTTATTTTATAAAATAAAATTTTGAATAATTTAATTTTTTTATTAATATGTAAATCATTTTTTAAATCTAAGTCAAATCTTTTAATTTTATATGATATATAAAAAAAATACATCTATATAATTATAGAAAGTTAAATTTAAACACAAACTCAAATAACTCTATTTAAATTTTATAAATTTGATTAAAAATATTAAATAAAATTTAAATTATAAAATAAATAAAACTCGACTCGATCAAATGCACGTCATTTTATTATAAATACACGTCAACTGATCGGTAGAACTGTCTAAACTAATTTAGTCAAGAAAATAGAGTTAAGTCGATTAAATCGATTCTATTAGGCTTGCACCAAATTAAGTTGTGGCAGAAGATGTGAAAAGATTACTCAAACAAAATCTGCTAATTTAGTACAAAGAGCAAGAAACAAACTTCTATTAATAGCTAATTCATCTCTTCAAGGCAGGTTGTTTGATGAGTTTAACTTTCTCAGTTGCTATTTCGCGGCTTAGTCCCTCTTCTTCTTTTTCTCGCTCTTCTCCGCTGAATTCTTCAACTGAGACACAGAAATGTCGGCGTTAGTTCGAACAAACGGAAATGGCAAGTTAAACTGATCTAAGCCAGCCATTATCAGGGATTCTTAGCTTGACTCACCATAATTACCAAAATGCGGACAAACACGGCGACAA
Organism: Hibiscus mutabilis; assembly: GCA_019671005.1. Taxonomy (NCBI): domain Eukaryota; kingdom Viridiplantae; phylum Streptophyta; class Magnoliopsida; order Malvales; family Malvaceae; genus Hibiscus; species Hibiscus mutabilis. Next base: position 1,411,156 of record CM033717.1, on the reverse strand, counting down.
AATCGGTGAAAAGGGTCAGGGCATGCTTCACATAGTCCAGGTCACCCAAGTGTGCCCTCTCGATTATCTCTTGCGTGTCGACTATCATGTAGCCCACAAACACCAACAGCCCTAAGTAGATCTGTGAGAACACAATCAAAGGCAACAAAAGAATGTCAATTGCAGCTTTCAAGTACTACAACACCACAGAGAATTTCCCAAGAATGTTCACTTACCTCGAATATAAAGAGTGCCGTGGAACCACCAAAGATGGAGGAAGCAAAATGCAGCCACAGAAGCATTGACACACCGGATGAAAGCAAGCCGCCGAGGTAAAGGAACTCTCGGCGCCTTGCTAACATAGCGGCTCCTGAAAAACATGCGAAGGCCAATGCCGTTCCCACAAATGCAGCTACCAGAACACTGTCATAATGGAGAAATACACCATGAGTACAACTGTACAAGACGCTCTTCTTCTAAAAAGAGATTCATAGGTCTATATAAAGGTAAAACTGAAACAAAAAAAAGAGCATTGTCATCCACCAGAATGGAAAAGACCCTAGCTTCTAAAAGAGCAGAGGGATTTGAATACGAATCATCATTTCCTTCGTGTAAGCAAAATATTAGCCTCGCAAGGCAACACAGAATTACCATAACTCTATCTAATCGAAATCCATGTATTTTCAAAGCCCCTTAGAAGGAGAGATACGTTGGGTCAATCTGAATGGCCAAATCAATCAGAGGACCAACCGAAGCCCCTTCGAACACTGCCGATGCCATCAGAATAGAAACCCTTTTTTGCTGCAGAGTTAACAATACCAAAATAAAAGATGAGTATTTCTAAACCCTGCAAAACAATTAACATCATCTAATACAAATGAAGGAAGACTATTACTTCTTCACAAGGAGGAGTGGAGAGGAGCCAAAAAATGGTTCCCAAGCATGCAAATGTGGTGAGGTAACCCCCAATGTTCCAAAGGATGTGGAGATAAGCTCCAACAGCAGAGGCAATCAGTGCACAACATAAGGTCAAATAAACCTGCAAATTAGAAACACTAAGCTTAGATCATCAAGAAATTGTAAAATCAATTGTAAAATCATGCTAAAAACCAGACAACTTCAATTCGTTTTCAGTATTAGAACCCAAGAAAAGTTCAATTTTAGGAGTGAGCAAAACTGACTCAAAAAATTGAATTATTTTTATTCAATTCTATGTAAAAAAACGAATCATAGTTTCATAAAATAGACTAAAAAACTTTCAAACAGGACTCAAATAATTTAAAATTTTTAATAATTGGGAATAGATTTTCAAGTTTGAGTTAATTCCAAAGCATCACTTAAAACATGTATATCTCACATGAAAAAAAAAATGTGAAAAATATGTACGTAGATCATACAATTATAAAAAAATTATTTAAATTAAAATCAATTAATATTATAATATTATAAATATTTATAATTAAATCTGAACAAAAATTTAAGTAATTCAACTCAAATTTTATAAACACTAACATAAAAAATTTCAACTAAAATTTAAATTATAAAATAAGACACCTAAACTCGACTAACTTTAATTTTTTTAATTTGATTCGATCTAATGTTTGTCCCTAATTCTAAATATAAAATACTAAGTAGCAAATCAATGACAAATTCAAAGAAATTAAGCTAAGATGTCACTACGACTTGAAAAGTTAAGGAACTAATGCTTTGCAAAACGAAAATGAATCGCAGTTTTAACGAAGATTACCTGTTTGAGATGAGCTTGAACGACGGGGGAAATCTGGCGGAAATTCTTGAGAGTATCGTAACTCCAATTGCTTCTCGATTGAGAATCAAAGAAGGAAGAGAAGGCATCCATCGTCTGTTTTGAAATAAATTAGGAGAAATCGCAAGAAAATTCACAGAACAAAAATCCCAGAATATGAGAGAAAATACTATCTCGTTCTTTTTCGTTATTTTCAATTACGATGTGGACAATGGTATATATAAGGCTCGTGCAGGTTGTTAAGTTACTGAAAGGCCCTTATTTTGTCATTTAATTTAACGAATTTTCAAGCCGACATTGAAGGGGTAATTGAGGAAATTGCAAAAGGGAAAAGTGCTCTGGAAAATTCGAGGCCTTGTGGGTTGGAGAATAACAGCAGAATTCTTCGCTGGCTTTGTTCCGATGTGCTTGCGTCACACAACCAATAGAATATTGGCACACAAACTCACTAATTTCATTGCCTAACGATAAAAAATTATATTATTTACTATATCAGCTATGTTCCCATTAAAAATCACCTACTTTATTATTATTTTTTTTATCATTTTTTCAATCAATGAATCTTTATTTATGTTTTTATGTCATTGACGATAATTGAGTTTTAAATAAACATAAACATCGAGTTTTAAATACTATGGGTCATTGACAATAATTGAGTTTAAAACTAAAAATATACTTAATTATATATTAAATTTTTGATTAGTTCAGATAATTAACTTTTTTAAACAGAAATCAATAACCGAACATTAAAAAACTATTTAATCACTTACCGATCGAATAATAAATCAACTGATTAACCAAACTAAACTTTGGGAGGGAACCAAGGCCCATCCCAATCCCTATGTAGCTCCATGTCTGTATTGATGAACATATTCCTTTAATTTTGATATTAAGTACTTTATTTATCAAAAAAATTTGATATAAGTATGTACTTGGTGAACATACAGGTCGATACTGACAGTACCATTCCTGTTCCGACTTTGAACCTAAGAATTACTACAACTCAATTTGAACATCTAAGATGAAATTCCCTACATTTACAGCATTTAAGAACTGCAGAAAAGATTTCGAACCTTTCGCGAAACCTTCGGGGGGGGAAATGGAGTTACCGAGTTAGTGATCCTTTCGCCCATTGGATGTCTCAGAGTCCAAGCTGATTCCCTTGCTTCAACTCCCTTTGCTTTCTCAGGTTTTCATGTGTTGGAGCCAAGAACTCATGCTTAAGAGCATCCTCTGCTGTAATCCTTAATCTCGGGTTCACTGTTAAGCACTTGTCTACAAGATCGTAAAGAGAGCTCGGTATCTCCGATAGGAAGTCCCGTCTCTTCGTGTTCTTTTGACACCAGTCTTTTAGGTTCATAGATGTTGAAAACTGCTTGCTATAAAGCTCCTACAACAAAATTGGAATCTTGAATAAGACATTACAACTTACTTTTGAATAGGTTGCAAATCATGCATTTGTACTTGTATTTATACCTCGGGAAATGAGGATTCGCGATTATGTAACTTGGCTACTTCCCAAAGATCTTCACTGCCTCTCAAGTTTGCAATATCCTTAATATTCCTGAAAGTGTCACAGATGTTTGCAACATAAGCAATTGAACAGAAACTGGATCGAGCGGCTTCGGTTAAAGAAATCTTACTGTTCGGGATCACCGATGAAGGGTGATTTCCCTATCATTAGGTAGAGTAGAGTGACCCCAGCAGACCAGACATCAATCTTTGGACCTTGATGTTGAGATCTGAATAAGACCTGCACAAACCACTCAACTCGAGACATTCATTGAAAATACGATATCATTTCTCAAGGAGAGAGCATTAATCTGGGATCTGAACATGCAAAAAGTTTCAGTTGGCACATCCTCCCAGTTCATTTACTACCATAAATCAATTATTACTTTAGGTTGTTAATATTTTTCTTTTCCAAATGCCTTTTGCTTATCTAATGAATTCAACCCTTCAAAGATTAAAGAACCGATAGAAAACTCCAAATTATCCAACTCTTATGGTTTTTCTTTTATAATGTAAATCCAAAACATAAAATTAAGTGTATTGTTCTTTACCTCCGGAGCTCGGAAGCCTTTTGTTCCAGCACAAGGACCTTCTCTCTTATTCTTTCCATCCCCTGCAAGTAAGGTTTGGAGCATTTACTATGGGAAATTACTCTTTCAAACCAAAATTTCAAATTTCACCAAAAAAATACTTGCCCTTGTTCTTGGATAAGCCAACCCCAGATATTGCAAGGCTCGTTGAGTTCATAGGCATTGGAGTAGGATGAAGAACCTGTCTATCCATTTTTCCTGGAGAAGCAGCAACTCGCTTTCTCATATGAGCAGGAACATGTGACACTCCAGGTTTTGGGGTCTGCATTGCTTCCTGTGCCAGGCTGATCAGCTCTTTCCTACCTTGGCATGGCAAAGGTTCTCTGAGCTTTTCTGCTGAAGGAGTCCTTGCACTTGCATCCTTTGCTGAGGTAATGCCCGAACCTTCTGCACCCTGACTGTTTATTTTGTTCCAACTACTCAAGTCGTTGTGAGGTGCCTTCCTTTGGACTGTTGTCTTCCTCATGTTCTTGGGCTCTAAAGTTAACCTGGAACCTTTTGTTGCCTCAATATGGATTCCCTCCCTTGATTTGATATTTGAAAGTTTGCTTTTATCCGTCAGATGAATGGCTTTGGCAGGCACGATAGTTCGATGATAGCTTGCATCATACCCCAACTTTGATTTGTCTGTGAAATGCATAAGAATGCCACGTCAATCATAAATTGATAGTCAGGAAGTACCAAGGTAGGTAGATCAGGAAACTTTGAAGGCAAAATAATACACAATGGAAAGCAAGACCACTTGATTGGAGTGAACAAGCAAGAAACTAAACGTTTGAACACACAGTAGATCAGTTATTTGGATAATAAGGAGGGAAGCAGCAGGTTAGTTAACAGCCAGTTTATAACTCTTGTTTTTCTTTCAATTCTTATGGATATGGAGGACAGACAAGAAAACAAAAATATGTCGATGTTCCTCTTCATTGCCTTCAGTAAGAAAGTACTAGGATTCTTGATTTCAAGCATCAGAAAAAAGAACTAACCCGTACTCTTGTACTTTTGATGCATTTCCTGTCAAAACAAGAGAAGAAACAAAACTAATAATCCTTAAATTAGAAAATAAAAAGTTTGGCAGGAAAATTATGTAATGGCCAATCACAGAATCATGTAAGGTTGGCACATTGCTACGTACCATTGCAAGATTGAAATCAATAAGATAACCTTTGTTGGTCTTACGATGGAAAAGAAAGTTTCCTGGTTTAACATCTCTATGAACTATTCCCTGCAGATTCATAGAGAGTAATTAAAAACATGTAATCTTGTAGATAGATGCATCACATTTAGAAAACCATATACCTGTTTATGAAGATTTGCAAGAGCTTTGAACAAGCAAAAAGCATACCACTTTAGATGAAAAACATCAATTTCTTTTCTCAACACCTGCTCAATGAAACAAACTCACCATCAAGCAGAAGAACAAACAAATTATGGCTTCCCAAAATTCTAATAATTACCTCAGGTCTATCATGCTCAACATACTGCAGAACAAAGCAATCAGAATTCTCACTCCTAATGCATCCTTCATATCGTATTATAAAGTTTCTACCCCTGATATTAACAAAAAGAAAATACGGAAGATTGAGGGAGGAGGGAAGAAGAGCTTAATGAAAACTGCTTCACTTTTATAAACAAGAAGGTTTTCTTTAAAGTGAAACAAACATTTTCTAAAATGTTTACCCAAAACGCTCCAGCATTTTCAGCTCATTGTTAAAATAAATCTTATGAGCATTGGCATGAGGACCTGCAATGAGATAAATAAGTAATAAAACATCTGGGAATGACCCATACACTTAATACAATAAGAGCCCTCATTGCATCACAACAATGCAACCACGTGTTATATAAATTTGCCTCTTACATTTAAGGGCAACTAAAGCCCCGTCATTCTTCCTTCGAGCCCTGTACACAGTGCCATAACCACCTGCCAGTTAAAGTTTCACCTTAGCCAATTAATAAATCATCTTAGTTATAAGCAGAACACCTGGGATGTGATATGCAAGTAAGAGAAATTGAAGCTATGGTACCTGAACCCTCTTCCTCTTCTACAGTATAAGATTCAAAGTCGGGTAATACCTTTGGCTTTGCCTGGTCCTAAAGCACACATAGATCGATATTAAAGTTATAATTAAAATAATGAAAAAATAGAACATCATACATGAGACAGAAAGCTACAAATGGAGAAGTGAGATTACTTGAAAAGAAATAGATGTAGAGTTTCCCCTTCTTTCTTTACCACATATATCCTTATGGTTTTGAACCGATTTCTGCGCAGTACGGGCGGATAAATCATTTTTTACACCATGCCTCCTCCTTTTGTAAGTACTGACAACATTGGTATCCCCTAAAGGCTTGTTGGCGGTCTGCAATACTGGAGGCACCGCATGCCTCTGATTAGTCTTTGGTTTTGCAGAAGGTTCTGTCAACTGCTCTTCCATAACAGAATGCATAACACTAGCCGCTGGCAGTATAATCTCACATTCCTCAGCTAGGTATGGCATCTTATTCAAATCTATTTCAGGCGGTATATTGGAAAGATCAATGTTAAATGGAGAAAGATCTTCAACTCCTTGTCTTCTATTTGCCAAGTCAGGTTTCTCCTCTTTCTTACTTTCCTCCATAACCATTTCATTGTCTGCAATTTTAAGATTTGTGGTGGTAAAATCCACATACAAGTTGAGTTTAACAGCGGTGGTTTCTATCCCCTGATCTGGTTCTCCATTTAGAAAGATTGGTTCTACAATAAGCTCATTGGCAACCAATTCTTTACCGACATTTCCCAGCATATAGTCTTGCACGTTCACCTTGCTTTCTACATTTTCAATGCCCTCCACTTTACAGCTTAATTGTCTAGCACTAGATTCAGCTAACAAACAGGAGTTCAACTCAGTGTTTTTTAACAGGACCAAAGGACTACTCATTTTGCTGATACCTTCATTTAAATGACAACGCACCTGAAATTTTTATTTCATCCATTAGTGTTTGTAGACTATAACTCCGAAATGACAATTATTACTAAAATCAGATTTGCTTGATGGAATTTCCAATTCGAAGATCTAGAATTATCACTAAACTAAAAATACAGTCAGATCGATCTAAAAAATACTACAAAATCTCAATTCCACGGAGTCGATCTACAGATTTATTGTGCAAAATAATCTCAAAAAATACCTTCGTACAATAATTTCGACTTCTCTTAACCGAGGGAATCAACTTCCTTTCCTCCTCATCCTCAAAAAAATTCGCAGCTGAAAACAACTTAGAGGTCAACCGAAGAAACATAAACGCGAAATTACACATACAAAAAGTGAAAAAAAAAATATGACTGTTTTGAAATTTACCATCTCGATTCCTCTTGTGAAGCCATATATTCGAGAAACTACCGAATCGAATCGGCAGCGAAGTGAAAGCATCAGCGACAGCGAAGTTTCGAGACAAGTAAGCGGCGAAATACGAGAGGCCAATTGAAGAGATGGCAACGAGATGCTTGTCGTTCGAGAGAGTAATCGGAGAGTTTGGGATAGAACAAAGCGAGGATATGATGGCGGGGCTTGCCGGAAAGAGAATGCACTGGGAAGCGAGATCAGAGAGAAGAGTAGGCTTACCGATCGAGACTACAAGAGAAAAGAGATACCAGGCCTTTTGAGACTCGGTGGCTGAGAAGCTTAGTGACTCGGTGAGTTGGCCATAGTTACTTCTCATGACGATTATGGGTGTAGAGATCAATAGAGAGAGAGAGAGAAATGTTAGGGATTGAAAAATGGAGGATTTCTACTGGGTATTTTTGGGACGATACTGAGATGAGCGGGAATCAAGCACGTGATGGGGATTTTAATATTTAAGACGTTCGAGTTTTCCCGCCATCGTTAAAATAGTTTTATTTTACGTTTTTACATAAATAGTTTTATTTTACTTAAATCATATTTTTTAAAAAATTAATATTTAACTTAAATTGCTACTTTCAAAAAAACTTAATTTGTTAATAAATGATGACCAAATTAGAATTATTTTCAAATCCATTTGTGAATAAAAAAACTAATTAAATATCTATTTATTTTTTATAAAATTAATATTAAATTACTCTAATAACTAATTGTTATTTTTTATTTTTTTATAAAACTAATAGTAAAAGGTCCAATGACATTTATTTTGCAAAAATTACTAATATTCTAAAAATTAATATAAAATCACTATAAAATTAAATAGTTTAATTTTTTAAAAATAAAATATGTTATATACTAAATAAATTATAAATTTAATTTTTATAATAATTTAATATTAATTTTATAAAAACAATTATTTAATTAGTTAAGATGACCGCTAAATCTCCAAATCTATGTTTCTCTAAGGACGTTCATATTTTTCATTTTGTATGGTTTCGAATTTCAGTGTGAGAATATAATATCTCTATTTAATCAAAAAATTACGACAATCATGTATAAAATGTATATGAGATTTGAACCCGAGCTTTAGCAATAATATTGTGAGGAAATCTTTTATGAATAGGTGGTGAAAATTTATTTTAAATGCTTTGAGGTTTAGTTCAGGATTTAAATTTTTTTTAAATAATGATTTAGAGTTTTGAATATATAGTTTAAGGTTGAAATTTAGAGTTTATGAGTTGGAGTCAAAATATAAGATGATTTAAGTTTTATATTACGAAATTTAAATAGACTTGTTTATGTAAAAGAAATTAAACTAACAGCAAATCAAATATTTACGTGAAGAGCCACTTCTTCATTATATAAGTTTGGATGTTAATGTTTTGCTTGCAACCACTTAATCCCAACCCCTCCTTAGCAATCAAAGGTGATAAAATTAGGTATATGCTGTAATGGAGCTGTAAGTAGGGGTTTAGAACACAGTAATTAGAGATAGAAATGGTAAAAACAACAGTCTGGTAAGTAAACAGCTCTTACATATTTATCTGCAAATTTTCCATGACACGATGTATTATAGCAGTACGATACGATATGTAAATACGAACACGACACGAATACATAAACTGTATCATATCTCTCAGAACTTCTCATTTGGAATGGTGACAATGACATTCACACCGTATGCATCCTGAACCTCCTTTCCGTAAAGGAATTACAACGACAGCCCCACCCGAAATGGATCGAAACCAGTAGGAAACACGAACAGGTTCATTCCCTTGTCCGAAACTAGCATCGTTTGACCCTGAACCATCCCAGTTTTCGTAGGAGACTTGCATGTCGGCCTTCAACATCCCGTGTTTTGAGCAGCTTCCAAGTTCGTTCTTCTCAGTTTCCTCGATACAGACTAACGCAACTCGTCTGCACCATTCAATCTCCAGATTACGACTTTCAGAATTGATCTTGAAGATCATGGTTTTGTCTGAGCTTTTGTTTGAATTACTCGGGCCGATTACGTTCGGGGAGGATCCGGTGCCGGTGGCACTCTTCAGACCAGGCAGGTGGAATAACGGTAGCTTTCGTTTAGTACTCTCGAGGAACTTTGTCTTAAACAAAAGATCTACCATGTTGCAGATGATTCCAATCGAGTATCCTCCGCATTCGAAAATCGTCACCTGTTAAACACCAAAACGGGATTGATTGTCAGCATTCGATCTCGAGAACTGCTTAAGCCTGTTGTTAAATTACGTGAACATAGAATAATGATAGGAATTGTGGGTTTTGTTCACCGATATCTTTCCAAAACACGAGCTGAGCTTCAGCCTCTTCCCTTTGCTTCAAATCGAGAAACTCCGAGAGATTCATCTGAATCGTAGCCTCGATGAGTCTGAAGCCGGAATCATTGGCCACAATCTCCATTTCTCCATCGTTTCACTCCGTTTTTCGAATACGACCACCAATCATCAGTTAATCCGACAAGGCTCTCCCGAGTGTTTGTTTAAACCACCCCTAGCCAGCCTGAATCATCTTCCGTTTCCTTACTGTAGTATTGAACCACGTTGAAGCACCTCTGGAAAATCCCTGGACCGACAAGATCCCACGTTAACACTTGTCGTGTCAGTCGTGGATCAGTTGCCCTCGTCGGAATAACCGACAGAATACCTTCAATGGATACTTTAGGGACAACAACAATGCGATCACCGTGTCTAGCCATCTTGGGAAGGCGTGTTTACGAAACAGGTTACGATCGCTAAATGTGATGGTAATTATATAGATAGTTCGGACTTTGGACCCGAATTAGTTGGTAGTTAATACATATTTGAAATTTTAATTAGGGTAGACGAATATAACTCAACTCCTGTAACCCTTTTCGGTGTCTTTTTTTTACATTCTGCATAAAAATTTAAATTTAAGGTTAGTGTTTAGGATTAGAGTTGATGTAATTTGGGTGTGATGTATTTTTAGGGTTTAGGGTTTATAACTTAAAATTTAGGGTTAAAGATTATACTTTGATTTTCAGTGTTGAGACTTAAAAATGGGCACCGAAAATGGACAAATAATTTTTGTCTAAGTAAACTACTTTATACCATACAATAGCGTTGTATCATTAAATTTTAAATTGTTTTAATTATAGTACTGAATCTTCGTTTTAGTTTTGATAATGTTTTATATCACTAAACTAGAGTCCTTTAGAAAAGAAGACCTAACACTCAAGTCGATTAAAATCTTATTATTTTTTATTAAATTAAGAGGTATTATATTTTCTTATTGAGATTCGAACTCATACAAGATAAAATAAAAATGATATATATGTTAAATGAAGGGGTATTACACTTAAATCAAATTAAAATCTTATTATATTTTTTATTAAATGAAGGAGTATTATACTTTTTTATTATACTTAACCACTGAGCCAATCAATAGACCTCAAACATTATGTGTGTATCCGTGTATGTAAGCGTGTGTAAATTTAATTTGACTTGAGTGTAGGTCTTCTTTAACATAATAGGAAAGAAACACGTGTTAGTATAAGATTCAGTTATCTGATTGAAAACTTAATCGATTAACCTCGTTTTCATTTGGTCGTAAAGACGCACAAATGAAATTTACGTAATTGTAATTATAGCCAGCTTTGAATATCTCAATGCTAATCAGTTGATTATTACAGTTAATTAACATGTAGTTCGATTGGCACATGACAGGTGTCTTCCCCATTTGTTTGGTCTTCTTTTTCCTCTTCAAACAAGCAAAATAAAACATAAAAACAAGAGATTTCTGATCGATGAATTCAGACGAAACCAGATGAACCAATTAGGCAATTGTCAGTTGATTCGGTTCAGGACGGATCACCAAAACAGCGAAATGGACAAGCATTTCGATTAATGATTGGTTAATAATTTTCGTTTATCGAAATTTTTAAAGTTCTTAAGTAGGCAATGGCCGAATCGCCACCAATACTGAATTAATATTAAATAATATAAAAAAAATTAAAAGAATTAAACTAAATTTTTAAAAACTTTTGATAATTTAAAATTTTAAGAGACGTCTGCCCTCAACACCCCTTGCATCATCCCTCGTTAATATTGGAGGGGAGACAAGGCGGTGCTACAGCTATGAGACAATACACGACGGAACTACAGCTCATGGTGTTCAGAGGCTCTCCTCGTTAAACCTTAATTCCTGAGCATTAAAAGTATTCGTAAATAATAGTAACTTTAAAAACTATTAAACTCTGTCTAACGGTTCCATGGTGTAGTGGTTAGCACTCTGGACTTTGAATCCAGCGACTAGGTTCGACTCCCGGTGGGACCTTTGATTCATTTTGAATATTTTTTTTCTTCTGTCTCGTTAGTTCCAAAGGAGGTACATGGATGCGCCTGAATCGAGGTTGCTCAAAAGACTCCTTGAAAACGAACAAATAAAATGTTAGGGTAAACTATATAAATAGTCATCCAAATCTTAGAGCATTTTCATTTTGGTCACTAAAATTTTAAAATTTTCATTATAATCACTAAATTTTTAGTTCGCTTTCAATATAGTTTCTCTCGTTACACTCGTTAGAAGCTGAAAAATGAGTAAACTACACTAATCATCACTCAATTTTCTTCTCACTCTCCTATTTCGGTCACTAAAGTTTAAACTTTTTAATTTAATAACTTAATTTTTGAATTATTTTTATTTTGGTCACTCTCGAATTAAATTGTATATACAAATAGAAAATTTCTATTTTAGTACAAACTTTAAATAAATTTTTTTCGATTCGGCTATGATTCACATTTTAAGCAAAATTAATTAACCGATTTAATCTGTTATATACAATATTTATAAATTTTATGCATTAAAATATCTTATAGTATAGTTGTTTTTTCACTTTTATCACTGCCAAACCATTATTAAATTTATCATATTATCATATTTGATAATTTAATAAGCAAAAGAAAAAATCTTTACAAGAATAAAATATTTTGGTTAAACAATGAATCAACTATCCGATTTAATTGGTGCAAAATAAGATCAATAATTGGATAATCTAAATTTTCTAAATAATCAAAATTATTTTTTAAGGGTTAAACGAACCTGGTTTCAATATAGATTTTTTAAATAAATTATTTCAATTCAGTCATGGTTCACATTTTAAGCAAAATTGATTAACCGAACTGATTTATTATATACAATATTTGTAAATTTTATGCATTAAAAATATCTTATAGTATAGTGATTTTGATGAACTTTTGATTTTTTTTTAAAAAACGTTTTGGCTCTAAGTAAGATACTAGGCGTGAACTCTCAATTTTTTTTTTACTTTCTAGTTGTTTTTATATTTTTATAACAACTAAACAATTATTAATTTTATCATATTACCATATTCAATATTTTAATAAACAAAGTAAAAAAATCATTACCCGAATCAAATATTCCAGATAACTAGTCAATCGATTATCTGATTTAATTTGTACAATATAAGATCGAGAATTGAATAATATGAATTTACCAACTAACCAAAATAATTTTTTAAAGGATTAATCGAACCTGGTTTTGGTACAGATTTTTTAAAACAAATTATTTCGATCTGGTTACGGTTCACAGTTTTAAGCAAAATTGATTAACCGATCTAATCAGCTATATATGATATTTGTATATTTTATGCATTAAAATATCATATAGTCTAGTGATTTTGATGCTCTTCTGATTTTTTTTTTAAGTTTTGGCTCTATGTAATATTAATAGGTGTGAACTCTCATTTTTTTGACTTTCTAGTTGTTTTTACACTTTTATTACAACCAAATAATTATTAACTTTGTCATATTATCATATTTGATATTTTAATAAACAAAGTAAAAAATCATTTATAAAATAAAATATTTCGATTAACTGATTAATCGATTATCAGATGTAATTGGTACAATATAAGATTGAGAATTGAATAATCTGAACTTACTAATTAACCAAAATAATTTTTTAAGGATTAATCAAAATTTTATATTTGTATAACCATATCATTCGATAGTAGCCAAAACATGAACAATTCGAAAGTTAAGTTATTAAGTTAAAAATTTTCAAACTCTAGTGACCAAAATAGGAGTAAGAAGAAAGTTGAGTGATGATTGGTGTAATTTACCCATTCTTTTATTAAGGAAAAACGGAAATTAACGAGAGTTTTTAACAAAAGATTACGGGATGGACCATATTAAAAGCGAACTAAAAATTCGGTGACTATAATAAAATTTTAAATGTCAGTGACTAAAATGAAAACGTTCTAAAAATTCGGTGACCACAGTTTACCTAAAATGTTAAAATCAAAACTCAAATCGACCACCACCTGTTTGTTGCTTTGTCCCATTCGTTCGTTTGCTGTTTCGGTGATTGGCAATGGTGTGTCCCAGGTAGCAGCTGGCTTCCGGCTACCATCCGGGTAGGTTCGCGACTTGAACTGTCAAAAGGTTGCCTTTCCTTTCGTGCAACAAAAATACATACACACACGTAAATGAAGTTGCAAGGAAATCTCTTCTTCAATGGCAAATATTTTCTACTATGAAAAAAAAACAAAATATATGTTTGAAAATAACTTAAATATCCTCTAAAAAAATTATTAATAATTGTTTATTAATTAATTTAATGGACAAAATACATTATTGCATCATTGATTAATAGTCTTTTTTAAATAAAAAAAACATTATGCCTAAAGGAATATTGATAAAAGAAAACGAATCGGATTCCACTTCCAGTAAAGATGTACCACTACCCTATACTTAATTAACCGATAGAAAGAAAGTAAAGTATATACTTAATTAATTAGAGCTTACATTTCTTTTATTTTTTGCCCTCTTAATTCCTCAAGGTTTTGTCATAATTAATCCAGATTGAATTGTGTCAGATACTTAATTTTGGTTGGTAAATATTCGAAACAAGATTTTCTGCATACACAAAGCCTTGAGTTCAAAACCTGTCAAAACAGTATCAAGTTGTTTATCACTTGGACCAACCACGTTAGTAGCTTACATTTCATTTGGCTTAAATGGAAAAATCAACCCTTAAATTATATGTTTTGTTTGCTTTTAGCCCTTAAACTATTTTTGGTTAAAATTAGTCTCATAAACTATCATTTTTTGTCACTTTAAGTTCGGTAGTTATTTAAGTCAAGCAATAATTATTTTGGCCAATAAGATGTTGACACATCACAAAGATTTTTTGACTAATAGATAGTTTAAGGACTAAAAGAAAAAAAATAGTTCATGTACTTATTTTGACCAAAAAATAGTTTAAGGACTTAAAATGATCAAAAGTGATAGTTTAAGAATTTATTTTGACCGAAAAATAATTCAAAGACTAAAAGCAAACAATAAACATAATTTAAATAGTTTTAAGGTAATATCTATTTATACATATTCTTAACCCTTTGACAAAGCATACGCACTTTATAAATAAAAATAATTGACAAAGCATACACACCTTATAAATAAAAATAATTTAAACTCAAATCTAATAAAATTAACATCATCATCTTTTCTACTAAAATTAGTTATTGGGTTAAAAAATAAAAAATAAAAATTCATAAAAGAGTTTCGGAAAAAGGAACATACCCAAAATAGTAATTTAACCGCACACGAATGCGCACACACGTGGATTCTTTGATTACCTTTGCCACGTCACAGTTCACACCCTCAATTTTCCATCACAATTTTATTTTAATCAAAAGCAATTATTTAATAAAAATAAAATAAAATTCCAACAATTCTGGCTCTTTTATTTATGAAAACAATACATACATCAACACGTAGCTTTCGCTTCGAATTCTCCTTCCATTTCACCGTAACAAAATCCCCCTTCCTCTTTCTTTCTCTCCGGCGACGATATCAAATCACCGGAAAATCTCAACGTAACGTCCCAATTACTCGCCACATCTGCCATCTCCGACGACACCTCGTGGTTTCAGTTTATTCTAACTCGTCGCCATCATGAATCCCGAATAGTAAGCTCTTATTTTCCTTTTTCCCCCGAATCTCAGGGGAAAACCTTTAAATTTTCAATTTCCTTTTGAATTCATGTTAATTTAATCCCTTTAATTTATTTTTCCATGGATCTGCTTGCGTTCTCTATAACTTCTTTGTTTTTTTTTCATGATCTTGATTATTGATTTGCTTTGTGAATCGGATCCGATTGATTTCTGTTTCAGATCTGTTTATTGATTTTCTAGCTATTTAAATTGGCCATGGAATCATACTTGTAGCTAAAATATGTGATTTTATGGAAGTACTTTCTTAAGGTAGTTAACAGTTTCCGGAGAATTTTAATATGCATCGAAGAAATTTAGGCTTGATGATGGAAATAATCAAGCGAGTATTGATATATTGTTGATAATCTGATCTGAAAGTCATAACAAGGAGCTTGACTGCTTTACGATCTTTCAGCTGATCTACGTTGTGATTTTGAGCTTTCAATTGATATATATACATATGATATGTGTATTCTGAATTTAGTTTGTTTGTCTTATTGACAGTGATTATCTGTTTAAGCTTTTGCTTATTGGAGATTCTGGTGTTGGTAAATCGTGTCTACTGTTGAGGTTTGCTGTAAGTTCTTGGCCCTCTTTGATCACAATCATTTAGATATTAGCTTCGCGATTTGTTATCTTTTTATTTTTCACCTAAGATTAATCCTTCCAAACTCATTCGTCTATAATTTTTTGGAAACCAGGATGATTCATACCTGGAAAGTTACATCAGTACCATTGGCGTTGACTTTGTGCGTATCGTCTTGATACTTTGTATACTATTGGTTTATTTATTTGAAACATGTTAGCTGTTACTTGATTCTGATTTGTGTTCCCAAATGCAGAAAATCCGTACCGTGGAGCAGGATGGAAAAACCATCAAACTCCAAATTGTGAGTCACTAGTCTTTTCTTTTGTTACTTTGAGTTCGACACTCCAAAGTTATCGACTCGGAATGCATACCGTGAGCTGGTGCACCCATAGTTTGGTCTGCTTTATCCGTGTTGCATTCATTCTCTCTGTTCTAGTCAATTCTAATTTTACGAAATTCTTTGTTTAGAAGTTAAATCCTTTTGTTTTTCTTTCCTTTAGAATATATTATATGATTTATACACTTAAAAAGCTGTATCTTTTCTTTTGATAATTTTCGATTATTGATTGCTTTTTCATGCTTGCCTCTGGATATGCAGTGGGACACTGCAGGCCAGGAACGCTTTAGGACAATCACTAGTAGCTATTACCGTGGTGCTCATGGAATCATAGTAAGACAATATCTATCTTTTTATCTATGTTTTCTGCCCCTTAATTTTCTTTATGCGGGATTAAACTCTGAGCTGCTTGCGATCTTGGCAGGTCGTTTATGACGTGACGGACCAAGAGAGTTTCGCCAATGTCAAGCAATGGCTAAATGAGATTGACCGCTATGCCAGTGACAATGTGAACAAACTTTTAGTTGGGAACAAGTGTGACCTTACAGCAAACAAAGCTGTGTCATCTGAGACGGCTAAAGTAAATCAATTGCTCATACAAACATGTCACTAAGTAATATAGTTTTAGGTATCGGAAGAAGTCCTAAACATCTCTTCACTCATTACTTATTTTTCCTTTGACAGGCTTTTGCAGATGAAATCGGGATCCCTTTCTTGGAAACCAGTGCAAAGGATGCCACTAACGTAGAAGAGGCTTTCATGGCCATGGCTGGGGCAATCAAGAATAGGTATTGTACCTGATGTCTTCCACATTTTATGAAGACACACACACACACACATGACGTATAGATAGTTATCATGTACATTGACAGTGGAATTAGAATAACAAGATTAAAAAATAAATAAATGTTACATGTAGTAGATTTTTAGCCTGCCTATGGAGGGATATGATTTACTTGTACCGGTGTAAAACTTAATTCGATTCATACATTTTGTGTAACAATTAATATTTGTTCAATGATTGTAAGCAGGATGGCAAACCAACCAGGCGTGAACAGCGCGAGACCTCCATCGGTGCAGCTTAAAGGACAGCCCGTGAACCAGAACTCTGGTTGTTGCTCTTCTTAAAAGAAGCATTAGTTTTAGTGTTACTTGTTCCATGTAGCCAAAAAAAACTAGTCCTATTTTATGTCATTCGATAGATAAAGTGGTTCGACGTGCTTTTTATGTTCTCATATTTTGTGTTGCTTTAATAATTTCCTAAATTCTTATTCTTTTAATTCTATTTGATTTTAGGAATGCATTCTGTTAAAAATAGGGATATTTGTGAAATCCATTTTCTACTATCATTATTGGTTTTATTTGAATAAACAATTTTTGCCTATAATCTTTTTTAACAGTGTTATTTGAATAATTTCAAATTGAATAGGATTATAATAATCTTGGTTTGTTTCTATTCCATATATATGTCTTCGCAGGGATAGATGCAAGATTTTATCTTTAATAGGGCGAACTTATAAAATTTCAAGGGGTCGAGCTTATAAATTTTTTTGAGTGAAAATAGATTTTTAATAAATTTTTTTAATTTTTTTTTAAATTATATATAAATTTTAAAATTTTAGGGTGACTGACCAGTCCATCCCTGTGTCTTTGGAACGGCGGATGGCTAACGACATCTCTTGTTTTCATGCTATTAGTGCTTTGATTCTCAACATTAATTCAGATAAAATGACCAATTTATTATGGGTAAAACTTTGATATACAGGTTGTGTAAAATTAATTTTATATAAGTATGTGTTTTTACCTTATAAAACATAAATTTTAAATTCCTAACCCTAATACCCTAAATCCTAAATTCTAAACCCTAAATTATAGACACTGTCATTAAATTCTAAACACTACAACTTAACCCCTAAACTTATAACCTTAAACTAAATTTCTAACCCCTAAATTTAAAAAGCACGTGTAAACGTTTGTTTACACGGACTGTGTATCAAACTTTTTCTCATTTATTATTGGGTAAAATTTTGATACGCAGATTGTATAAAATTAATTTTACACAAGCCTGTGTTTTTACCTTATAAAACACAAATTCTAAATTCCTAATCTTAATACCCTAAAACCTAAACCTTAAATTCTAAACCCTATAACCTAAATCCCTAAAATTTTAACCATAAACTAAACCTCTAACTCCTAAATTTAAAAAGCATGTGTAAACTTTTGTTTATACAGACTGTGTATCAAACTTTTTTACTTTATTATTGTGGACGTATTACGAGATGGAAATACTTATCAACTTGAACCTTCGTGAGAAATACTTCTTAATTCCCAATTCAAATCCAAATCCCACCTACATTAGAAAAGGGCATGATATTTATTTTAAAATATTCGGGTTCGAACAATTTTATTGTAAAGTGTGTGTAAAATTATGAACAAATATTATATTGCAATTACAAGATTATTACATCTCACTTTTATAGGAGGTTTTTACATTGGATTTTTTTAAAACACCCTCTAATTTTATTTCATTTATTGTATCTGGTTTCATTATAAAATATAAATTTCAAGCTTCAAAATATTATTTTTATATATTATATCATTAAAATTATTTGTATAATTTTACAAATATAATGATATTCATATTGATTTTTTATATTATCTATCGTTAATGTCATTATTTTTCTTTTATAATCATCTTTTAAACTCATTAAAATTCAATAGTATATTGTTTTCTAAAATAATTATTTATCGAAACAAAATAACCATAAATACTAGAATTTTGAGATGATAAGTTTAGAAGTGCTAACATTTTTAAAAAATCTCTGTAATTTCAAGATTTCTCATCCAAATAAACCCTTAGTATTTTTGTATTTTTTTTATTGAATGAGGACTTTTATATTGGTTTAGATTCTATTGTACCATTTCCTAATATAGTTATTTCCTAGTAATAAATCTAAAAATAAATATATATGAAGAAACCCAAAGTTTATTCCAATTGATAAATTTAATTATCTTAAAATAATTTTTTTTTCAAACAAGACAAGCATTTTATTTATAGTCTAGTGACAATTGGATTGTTCACACATGTCAATATTTTAGACATTTTAGCCATGAATCTTACGGATGTCGAAGGGTATATACCTATAATTATTGGAAACTCTCTTGAAACATAGAAGATGAATATTTAACACAAGTAATAAATAAAAGGAAAATTCTACCACGCTCGACGAACACCGCTGAATAACACTAACGTTGAATATCGCTGAACATCATTAAATTGATTAATAAAGATTAAAAATCGCAAGGACTCAACATATAATTATAAAGTATTTAAAATAAAATTTCAATTAATTATTTATATATATTTTAATTTTTTTAAATAATTAGATCAATACCAACCTTAGTCAATTTAAAAAAAAAACCTAAACTCTAAACACTAAACCGTAAGACCTAACGAATCTGCTTTACAGCCCAGGTAAAATATTATTCAATGTTAAAATCAAATGGAAATACTTAAGATTTCAATTTCCGCAAATCTGGCTTCGCTGTTGGAACTCTGGATCATTTGATGATCAAAAGGTTTAAAAATCGTTCGTGTTTTTCGAATTTCTTACGCATGAGTTTACAAGAAAAACGATTCGAAATTTCAAACTTTAATTTCTTTGATCATCGTCATCTCTAGCTTCTAGTCTTCTTGAGTTGATCGGAAGAGTGTTCAACTGTTTACTGAATCTCAAGCTTCTCAGTCCTCGATCTTTACTAAGAAACTGAGGGAATCACTGAACCCGAAACCCGAATTCATAAACTATAAAATCGAAACTCAAAATCCTAAACCCTTAACTCAATGTTTGAATTTAGAGTTTAGAGTTTATTGTTATGGTTTATGGTTTAGAATTTAGGGTTTAGACTTTTTATTTTTTAAATTGACTAAGTTTGGTATTTGATCTAATTATTTAAAAAAATAAAATATATAATATATATAGAAAAATAATTTAATTAAAATTTTATTTTAAATAATTTATGATTATACGTTGACTTCTTGAGATTTTTAATATGTATTAATCAATTTAATGGTGTTCAACGTTAGTGGTGTTCAACGATGCTCGTCAAGTGTGGTAGACTCATCCTAAATAAAAGGGTAAAATATACATGTCGCTTAATTATAAGGTTGGTAACAAGCAAGTCTTTTTTCTTCTAAAAGTAATAGTTTATTCTCTCAATTATAAGTTTGGTAACAAACATGTCACTTTTCTTCTAAAAGTAACAGTTTAGTCACTCAATTAAAACTTCTTAACAAACAAATCACTTAATTCTAGGTTTGGTAACAAACAAGTCATATTTATTCTAAAAGTAATAATTTAGTCGTTTAATTGAAATTTTGTGACAATCAGATCACTCTGTTGTAAAAATTGAAACAACAGCTTGATATAATACCAATTTTAGTCATCATAACATATACATTATATTCCTTTGGAATTATTTTGAACTTTGAACTAAAATATAAAAGGGTAAAATGCACCACGTGTCACTTAATTATAGGCTCGTTAGCAACCAAGTCATTTTTTTTAAAAGTAACAATTTAGTCACTCGATTATAGGTTTGTAACAAACAAGTCACTTTTCTTCAAAAGTAACAATTTAGTCAGTCACTTTAAAATTTATGACAAACAAGTCACTTTATGGTTAAAATTGAAATATAGCCTAATATAGTAATAATTTGAGTCCCCCAAAACTTATACGCTTTTATCACCTTGGTCCTAATTTAAAAATAATTTAATAAGTTTAAACCTTCATATTTAAAATTTTCGACATTGCACCCTACTGGCACACACTCCGACCATTTGTTACACTTCATTTTATTGACACTCTTAGCTCGATAGTTGACAAATGTTATAGCTCGACACATACAACCATTTCACTACTAGACAACTGACATACTAGTTGAATATACATATTATGACCTTAATGTTGCCTACTAGTAGACACAATCACTTCACTAATAAATTTTTTAAATATGAATTGTTAAATTTATTGGCCTATTCAAATTAGGACCAAATTAATAGAATGTATATATTTAAAGAAGTAAAAATATTAATATTTGTTGAGATAATCAAATGGTTGTGGAAGGCCAAGAGAGGGTGAATTGGAAAATAAAAATTTGAAGGGAAGCAATTGGAAAATGAAGAATTGAAGATGCAAGGATTTATAGTGGTTCAAGCTTCTAACAAGCTCTACATCCACTACCTTAGCTCCCCACTAAGGATTTCAAACAATTCACTAAGAATTCTTCCCATTTTTAGGCAAAAAAGGTAACCGTTACAATCGATCAAAGCTTTCTACCCAAAGCTTGATCCAATTTACTCTTTTATAAAAAGTTTATTTGCAAATAAAAATATCCTCCCAAAGACAGGTGTTTGTCCAATTACAAGTACACTCAACCCAATCTTGAATCAAAAGATTACAATGAAAAGCTTTCAAAAGGGTTACAAAGAAATATGACTCTAATATGCTCAAAGTAGTTGGATTTTTGCTTGAATGCTTTAGACTTGTTGACTTTGTTGTTGTTGAAGCTTTGGAGACTTGATTTTATATCCCTTCATTGATTTCTAACCGTTTGGGTGGTTGAGATCATCAATAGATCCGTTGGGCTGCTTTCTTCCCGCGATAAATGTTGTTTGGTAATCTACCGTATCGGTACACGAGGAGCCGTATTTGTACCTACCATAAGAAGAAATAGTCATTGTACAAAGAGGTATCAATACGCTTGAAGGTGTATCAAAACGAGTATAGTGTAAAAACATACCCGTATCGAAACGGCTAGGCCGTATCGGTACGATTTTTCTCACTGGAATATGAGGTAAAAATCCAAGAAAAATTGCATCGGTATGCCTAAGGGGAGTATCGATACGGGTTAACTGAAATTCAAAGTTTGCTGATTCCAATAACTGATAAGGCAATGGTCATAACAATAAATGCAAAGATTTGAAAATCTTAACACCTCGTATCGGTACAGGTGGAGCCGTACCGATACTCGTAACCAAAAATATAAACACATATGAAGGTCGTATCGAAATGGCTTAACCATATCGGTACGATTTTGCAAATAAAATTCCAGTAGTCAAAAGTCGTATCGAAACACGATATGCATGGGTGTTTTTGGTTAATTGAGTATAAAAACGCTTAGAAAATATTTTGGGCTTTAAGTTTTTGACTTAGTAACATTTTAAGTTCGAATCCTTGTCATTTTGTGAGACTTTTTGAATACTTAAAAATTTATCAAATTTTACAATTTGGTCCTTAAACTCTTTGTTATATCAAAATCAAATATAAGTTTTACAATATACCAAGAAGTATGTTTCAATTTTAATAGCAGAGTGGCATGGTTTTCACAAAATTTTAATTGAGTGACTAAATTGCTATTTTTAAAAGAAAAACGATATGTTTTTTACCAAACATATAATTACTGACATGTTTGTCACGAAACTTAAATTGAGTGTTTAATTTGTTACTTTCAAAAGAAAAATGTGACATATTTATTATCAAACCTATAATTGAGCGACTAAAATATTATTTTTAGAAAAAAATAAAAACGTATTACTAAACCTATAATTAAATAGCATGTGGTATATTTTTATTCAAAATAAATAAAGAATATGAGACACCCTTGTATATGTGCAACATTTTTCATTTTCAATTCTTTTTCACCCTATATAAGCTTAGCTTATTATTGAGATGGGCTTGGCAAACAACTTGTCATAGGGAAACTAAACCTATTCTTGTCGATGTTCAAGCTCAAGGCCTTGTGCGTATATAACTGCTTCACATTTGATTTTTGATCTTGAAGTAATCTAACCAAACTTCTCTTGGCATTTGACCTAAACGGACAGTTCGACGACAAGAATCCATCCACCAAATGTAAGTAAGCCTCCAAATCATGACAACATGCTATGTCGGCGTTCGGTTTTAGATATGGTGACATTTTATGGTTTATTTGTAGTTCTGTTCCGACATGAGAGTACGTCCAAAAATTATCTTCTTGTTGTCTCTTGGATCCTTCACAGATGAATGCACTCGGAAGGGTTGGAACTTTAGTGATCAAATCTTGGTTGTTAACGATTCTTAACACTTTAACGTTTTTCTCATCGAGTCGATCGCCGAAACCCTTGTTACCGACTCGAGGTCCTCCGAAAGAAAACACTGCGACTGGCGGAATGTTAGGCGCACACGAACTTATTTCGTCGGCAACTAATAGTGATAGCGCTGCGCCAAGGCTATGTCCCGTGATTGTAATGCTAAGGTTTTCGCCTTTGTACATCTCGATCAACCTCTTCACTTCTTCGACTACTGATTCAGCCAGGCTCGGCACATGAGTACCACGTGTTTTATGCAAGCTCAAGAATCCACATTCGACCCTTTGGGTCGGATCATCGGATTCGGAGATTTGAACCAACTGGGCTCGGAAATTTTCAGCCCATTCGAGGCAAGTAGCGGTTCCACGTAAAGCAATAACGATATCCCTCCTCCCCATGCGGTGAATCTCCCTTTTATCATCGCACACCGCTACGTACCCAATCCAACTAGACCTCTGGGTCATCCACCCAAGATCCGGAGCCACGTCGTCAACCCATTTCGGCAACCCGACTGATGACGTGGCATAAAGATTCTTTGTCATCTTATAGGACCTATCGGGTAACGCCACGTGCCTCGGTAACGGAGCCTCATTGGTCGACATTGCCGGGTTCGAATGAAAGCCGTGGTAAGCCGCTTGAACGAATTCTCCGTACCTAACGACTTCTCGCCGGAGATTCTCGTCGAGCGGGTCGAGTAAACCGGACCAATCATTGCAACCGTGGTACTCTCTCCAACGAGAACCGAGGTTGTTCCTCGGAGAATACTCCATGGTTTTAGATAAAAGCCTTTTAAGCCTATTTAAATGGCGCGGAGACATCTCCTCGGCGGCTTTCATTTCAGGCCAAATCCCGGACAGATTTAGCCCTTCGAGTAAACCTTTACCTTTGGGTTGGATTAACCCATTGCCGGAACCTTTGATGACCGGTTCCGGTTCGGGTTGGTTTGTTTTCTGGAGGAGTTTTTCAAGGTTGGAAAGGTGTCCCCGAGTCAACTCAGTAGATGATGCTGATGAAACCCTTGAAACATGCTTTTGAGAAGATGGATTTAGATGTGATTTATGTCCCTTGAAGCTTGCTCGTCCGGCATTGAAGACGTTCAAGTTCTGAGCCGGAAAAGACAAGCCGGCGCCGGTCTGCATGGATCACTGAACCGGAAAATACAGAGGAAATTGAAGCAATGGAGAAGAAAGAGAGCGATTGAATTAATGCAGAGATGAATTGTGGGTGTATTTATAGACAAAGATTTCCAGCATATACCCCTGCTTTACACATAAATTACATAAGGAACCTTATTGTCTTGCAATGGTAATAATGAAAATATAAGGAATTTTTCTGGTTTAATGGGTATTACAGGGAAAGCTACTCCGCGGGTTCAAGAAAAGTCTGCGATCAATTAGAAAGGTTGTTAACTTTAATTTGAAGTTAATTGACCGAAAGAACCTTGGATTTGGCCTTTTCAATTGAATTTAATTTCTCTAAAAAAAAATCAATTGGATACGCATAAAGTAAAAAATGTCCCTAATATTTGATTAGATAGTAATTTTGGTTCATATTTTTTTAGAGCAATTCAACTTTTAACGTTTTATTTTGGGTAAAAATAGCCCATCCGCGGATTAAAACTATTAGACAACTGAAGCTAAATGACTTGAAATGACGTGACAAACCTATACGGCAGTGCACGCTGATATGACAGTATTTTATAGACAAATGTATTGACTTTAAAAAATATAACATCAGCAAAAAAATAATTTTATAAAATTATATAAAACAGAAAAAAAAATTTGCTGACTTATTATTCTGTTAAGTAATTTTAAATTATTTACCGCCAGTTTTCTAATAAATTTCATTTGTGTAAGAGTCATTTCGATCTAAAATAAAACGTTGAATGTTGAATTGCTTTGAAAAAGTAAGAGTTAAAGTGTGTATTCAATCAAACATTGAAAGTATTTTTTTAATTTTACGCCAATTAGAGAGGCCAATAACACCACAAATATTATTAAAAAATAATTTAAATATCCGGTAAATTACCCTTCTTCCTTAATAAAAAAATATAATTATATAGCAAAAAATTAAAAAAATATGAATGAAGATTCTCTGTTTAACTATTATAAAATAAATCTTTTAATTCAAAAGATATCTCGATTAAATTGTATTTAAAAAAATTATAATCAAATTTTAAATAAAGGCTCGTTTGATTGTTATAGATTTCGACACCTTTCAAATTATTATACAAGCCTCAAAAAACTTTTAATTTTCTGTTTTTACGCTCGAGAAATTATTTTATAACTCGGCTTATTACGTTATTTATGGTTTTTATCCACTAAAAATTAGTCGACTAATTTTTTTATGTCATTAATTTAATCATAATCAACTTTTATGTAATCACCCACTCTTTACTTACATGTGGAGCTTGCCCTGGGGTAGGTCGAACCGGTCGACCGCCCAAGGCCCCATTTTTTCCCTAATTTTTACTACTTAAAATTATAATAGAAAATGTTCCAAAATCTAATTATAATATTAAATAAAGGCCCCACTTTTGGCCATAAATAACAAGTAAAAGAAATAATAATTTGGTTATAATATTAGATAGAAGCCCTCTTTTTTTAATTTTTATTACTTAAATAGTTATAGTTTAGTTTTTTTCTATTAGTTAGTATCAGGGGTACATTTTTTTTCAATTCTTTTTATTTATGGCCTAATTTTTTTATATTTATTATTAAGGATATACTCTTCAAATTTATTTTTTTCTATACTTGTTATTTAAGGTCCAGTTTTTCAACACTTATTACTAGAGGCTCAATTTTCTCAATATTTTGTTATTATGAGCTACTCTTATTTTTTTTTTCAATATTTGTTATCAAGGGGGCAATTTTTTCAATACGTGTTATTTGATGCCCAATTTTTCCTGATATTTTTTCTTAGGGACCTACTCTTAAAATTCAGTTTTTTTTTCAATACTTGTTATTTAGCTCCAGTGTTTTTAATACTTGTATTTAGGGTCTAGTTTTTCAATGCTTGTTATTATAGACTCATTTTCTCTAACATTTATTATTAGAGACATACTCTTAAAATTAAAAAATTTCAATATTTGTTTAGGATCTACTCTTAAAATTCATTTTTTAAAATATTTATTATTAGGTGTCTACTATTAAAATTTATTTTTTTCAAAACTTATTTGTAGGGACTTAATTTTTCAGTTCACTCAAGGTCTCTAAAATCTCAAGACCGGCTCTACTTACGTTGCATAAAAAGATGAATATTTATTTTTAAAAAAATAATATAAAAATTATATAACTGATTTTTAATTGACGAGATTATAAATAATATGATAGGTCATGACCATATAATAAATTTCACCTGTTGACAGTATCTTGGGGTTTTTGTTTGAATGATAAGATTTTTTTTATTGTTGGGTTGACTTTTAAGAGAAACCCAGACGTAGTGGAACCACCGCGTAACCGAGTACGGTTAACGAAGTCAATGGAACCATGAAAATGTGAACACGTTTTCCCTAAATTTGCCAACACCAAGTTTTATAATGGTTTATTGAATGGGAGACAATATTATAATTTATCAAAATTTAATGCTCATATACATTATGTTGGTTTTCATTACGATTTAAGTAGAGGTGGATTTCAGAATCCTTGAAGGAGTCCTACCGAAAAAGAGAGTATTATAATTTTAGAAAATTTAAATTTAAACCGTTTGTTTGCATAGTGTGTATATTTTTAAAATGATAAGTGGAAATAACATATAACGTCATTAATCACATTATAATATTAAAAAACGGCGATAGGTTTTGACAATTTATTACGGAAGTTCTACTTAATTTTTTTTAAAAAAAATTGAAGGTCTAAATTAAAATTTTTAAAATTTTGGAGTGTTTAATTTTTTTCTTCAAAAGAATGGATTTAACTAAAACCCCACAAAACATTGTAACAATATTTTTATCATAAAAAATTAAGGGAGACAATATCAAATCTGATAAGCATTTAAAAGAAAAATTCAATGATCCAGGTTTAGAGATGGCAATATAATCCGAATCTGATTCGATCCGAAGAAAAAATTTAATCTAAATCCGATCGAAAAAAGTCTGAATTCGAATCCGAAAAAATAGTTCGAGTCCTAATATGAGGTGGATCGAATATGGACATTGCCATGATCCGATCTGAATCTGATCTATATATGAATCCAAATAAAAATATTTAAAACTCTTAGATTGAAATCATAATTAAGTTGAATTTGGATTATATATAGGTTAGGATTCACTTACATTGTGTAAAACTCAATTACTTGTACACATTTTTTGGACCGTTGGATGAGGGTAATAAATGGCTCAGATTATTTCCTTATTTTTTTCCAAGTGATAATCTTCACATTTTCTACTATAAAACTAAATGAGTTTTACACCATGTAACTGGATCACATCCCTATATATATATATATTGAGATCTTAATTACGTTGAATTGGGATTATATATATATTGAAATCCTAATTAAAGTTCAATTAGGATTATATATATTAATATATATAAAGGCATGAGAGATCTAACAATCGTTAATGTTTTTTTTAAAAAACCATCTAAATAGTTTAGAGAATTTTATATATCTAGCAGCCTAACTTTTATTGTTTAACATCAATGGCTCATCCTAAAAGTAGTGCTACGTTACATATTTTTTTCACATTAAATTTTTGGTTTAATGTACTCTTGATATTTATATTTTTTTATGTATTTTCAATTAAAATTTTGTATGAAAAAATAATAAATTAATTCGTTTTTATTGTTATAATCTTAATAGGAATGCGGGATGAAAAATATTATACTCCTTTTGTATCTTTTCCTTCTCTTTTAGGAGATGAATCAATAAAAAAAAGAAACATGTGTTCAAACTGCAAATTTGAGGATTGCGTGGTTGGTGGTGGTAAGAGAAGTTCGATGGAAATTATTTTTTTATTTAAAGATATTTGTTTGAGATGTTATTTTAAAAAAAAGGAAAAAAATTAATTAGAATCGGATTTTCATATTTGAATTTTAAATATTTTATTGGGCTGGACTTAAATTTATATAATCAGACTTGAATTTTTTTATGTCTGATTATTAATTGGATTGGACTTGAACTTTATAAAGCTCGATCCAAGTCTAATCCATTACCATCCCTATTTAGGTTTAAACAACCATATCTACACGGAATGAGATAAGAATATGAATAACATAGTACCAAAAAATCTAAAAAATGTAGATGTATTTAACAATGGTGGCTTAGAAAATAATAATTTTGAGTCATATCAAATAAAATAAAATAAAATAGAAATTATGAAAAAAAATATTTGTTTGATTTAATTTTTTTCTCTCCCGACAAATTGGAATAAAAAATGTTCAAACGAAGAATTGATTGATTTTCCCTTTTCTCGCATGCAAGTGTTTCATATATTTGAAAAAGAAATATTGTGGTCTCTTATTTTAACTTTTGAATTTGTCTTTATATAATTTTAAAACCCTACGAAACATTTTTATATAAATGAAAAAAAACAAAGAATATTTGCTGATTAAAACATGAAAGTAGAAGGAAATTAGAAAACAAAATCAATTGAATTAATTCTATTTAATTTTCTTTTATTGTTTCCTTTATGTTAAACTCTTAATTTTCAGCTAAATTTTGATACATTAATCATAAAATAAAAACATAAAGTGGCTTTTGATTGGTCAATATAGACAAATCTTAGGAGATAATTATAGTTTGGTCGGAGCTCTGAATTTTCCTTTGCCAAATTTGTTAAACGTTTAACCATTTACATGAACGTTCCTTCTCATTTCCTTTGTAAATTTCTATTCTAAGTAATGCAACGAAACAAAATTCCGTACAAATAACTTAAATTTAAGATTATTATTATTATTATTATTACGAAAAAGAACTGACGTAAAATTTGAAGAAGCAGATTGTTCTTCCGAAATTTCATATGATGTTGTAATTAAAAATCTGAGGAGGGTTAGTAATAAATTAATCAATATATAAATTTTATGGGTAATATTATCATGCACCGGCGGTGGAAATTTTATGTTTCCACAAGAGCCCGAGTTTTATAGTTTAGACATTTAGTTTAGTGTTGGAGGTTTATAGGTTTAGGTTTATATGCTTAGAATTAGGGATTGTGGTTAGAATTTAATATTTAGGGTTATAATTTAAAGTTTGTTGGTTAAAACCTAAATCCTTAACATATTATTCTAAATCATAATCTCTAAACCCTAAATTCCAACACTCAACCCTAAATTTTAAACTCTTAAACTAAATCCCTAAATCTTAAAAGTAAAACGTTATGAAAACAAAAAATTTCACCGTCTGAAATATTTTCCTAAATTCTATTGTCATTTTCATTATATATATTTATTTTTGGCATTGAAACCATGCTGATTTTTTTATTGTTATTCAAATTAAGACTCAAGTGTAAATCGTGAAAACAATAAAAAGTTTATTTAATAATGGTCTAATCGTGATTTTCATCCTTCTATTTTATGGAAAATGAAAATTTAGTTCTTAATTCTACTTTAATTTATTGGATTTTTCCTTGGAAATTGAGAACTTTGTCCAATTGGGCAACACTATTAAATCTCATTGTTGAATTATTTATCCAAAATTAACAGTTCAATAACTTATAATATGCAAGGAGTAAAAAAAACAATAATTAGCAACGAGTTGATCTAAGTGGTATGTAATTTAGTATCGTTTAAGTATGCCTTGAATTTGAAGCTTTGTATATATATAAAAATTTTGTTGAGAGACTCACTCATCAAAATAAAATATATGACACAGATCAATTTTAATTAATTCAGATAAAATATTAAAAAATTAAAGGACAACAAAAAAAATAACATTAATTTATGTGTTAAATGGCTCTCTCCTTGATATTATAGATGTTGTTTGTTTTTCCCAACATGTCAAATCAAAACTATTCATGCAATGGACAGCACATTTGTTTACTATTTGTTTCACAAGTTTTAAATGCATTTCATGTTAGGTTTGAAGTTGGAATTTAATGTATAAATTGAAGGTTAGATCGACGGACAGAGTTATGATTTAGAGTTTAAAATAAAATATAAATATTTAAAAAAAAGATAAATTTACAAATAAATTAATTTTCTAAAAAATTATATAGAAGAATAAATGTGAAAAAAATAAGGATAGAGAACAATTGTCCCTCTCCATCCTTATATTATTCTATCCCTGGTTGGATTGACGGAATGATATGACTGATATATTATTAAAATTTGAAGAACTTGATTAACATGTTTTAAAATTTCATGATCAATTTAAAATCTATATAATAATTTAAGGATGCTCGATGAAATTAACCTAATTTAACGTGGAGAAAGAAAACTAAAAACGTGTGTCCATTGCTGGTGGTGCTACACGGTGTAGGCCATTAAACAACCAGCGCCACTAAAACCTTTTTAACGTTTTTTTACTTATTCGAAAAAATAAATAAAATTTTAAAGATACACTTTTAAAAAAAATACGCTAAAATTTCACCAAATAGCATTTAAAATCCATGAAATAAAGTTGATTTTTAAAAAATACAAATATCAAAACTTAAGGTTAACATGAAAAAAAAATCTAAAACCGAAATCAATCAAACCAAAAATCGATGAACTACAAAATAATCGAACTATATACATCCACATATAACATTTTTTTCACATGGTAA
Source organism: Hibiscus mutabilis (assembly GCA_019671005.1). Taxonomy (NCBI): domain Eukaryota; kingdom Viridiplantae; phylum Streptophyta; class Magnoliopsida; order Malvales; family Malvaceae; genus Hibiscus; species Hibiscus mutabilis. The sequence continues at coordinate 1,380,183 of CM033717.1, read as the reverse complement.
ATTGTTACTCGAGATAAATTATATTATAGACACGTCCCGCCTAGTCATACATGGTCTCAACTACTAAGAATCATCAATTTCATTAATTTTTTTCATATAATATTTTTATCGTGGATGGTATTATATCAAATATTTAGATTAGACCGAGACACATATGATACGTATACGTAATAAGATTCTAACTTAAGAATTCGAAAATATCGGTCTTTATCAATTCTATCAAGATTTTATTTTTCTTTCCCATTTTTCATTTGGTGAATATAATATTTTTATCTACACATGAAAAAATATATTGTTGTTTTACAACAATTAAATCTTGATCCGTTTGTCGTCGTACTATTTTTTGAATAGTCTAAAGGTGATTACAATATAATATATGTTCATACGTATTCTTAACCATTTGACAATGAGCATACACCTTGTAAATAGAGCGATCTTAACTCGTGTCTCCCAAGATGAACATTATCCGCTTTTCCACTGTGACACTTGTTGTTTTACAGCAATTAAATCTTGATCCGTTTGTCGTCGTACTATTTTTTTGAATAGTCTAAAGGTGATTACAAAGTAATATATGTTCATACGTATTCTTAATCATTTGACAATGGGCATACACCTTGTAAATAGAGCGATCTTAACGCGTGTCTCATAAGATAAACATTATCCGCTTTTCCACTGTGACACTTGTTGGGTTCGTCGTCGTACTACTTAAATTCGAATTAATCATACTAATTATTATTAATTAAAACTAAATGAAATGCTCAAACGTGAATCAAATGTCATATATATCATATTGTGAACCTATCATGTTGAGGAAACACATTTTAAAAAGAAAAAAAGTGCCATTTTTTGATAATGGGAGTGACCTACATTTTCTCCACTATAATGGGAGTGACCTCCATTATAAAAAGAAAAAAAAGTACTTTATAAAATTATTTAAAAATAATCCCTTTTTTCATCTAATTCCTTTCATTTTTTTTAGAAAAATTAAATTATAAACAAAATTTTTTACAGGAGAAAAAGTTTTTTTTCCTCTCAAAATTTAAATCCAAAATAATATATTTATAAAATTTAAATAAAACAAATTATTTGTCACTCCAATTATTTGGAGTATCAAACCGAGTTAATCTTAGCTTTTGTGAGCTCCCAAAATTATTGGAGTTTAGAGTCAACCAAAACGAGTACGTTTTGGCTAATATGGAGGCGTTTGATGCCACTGAACCACGGCTCCCAATCTCCAATAATTCACATGCACCCCATGTGCTTTATCTCAAACAACTACAAAGAAAAGAAGTTTTATTTTTCTTTTGATTTTTTTATAACGATATCTCTGATTAATTAATCTATTAAATTAATTTAGATTTAATTTTATAAAAAATTATTATAAGCGCGACCATCATAATTTAATTTTTTATTTACAACGTTATGATTTAAACTTTTGATTTTACTTAATAATCTAAGAACTTATTCTATTAAACCGAAGTAACATTACTTTCTTTTAAATAATTAAAATACGCATTTCGTGTGGAGCCACTTAATTAACTTAATATTATTTTTCATTATCGAATCGCTTTGTTAGAGTTAACACTGCTGCTTGTTTAATTAATATTTTTTGACAATTTAGTTCCACCAAATATATATTTTATTTAAAGACATCGATTATGGAAGTAAACAGTGGAAATGAAGATGAGCTTCAAATTTTGTTGAAATTTTGTACGTAAATTGTGTGTATTGTCAAAAGGTTAAAAATATATAAATAGATACCATTTTGTAGTCATTTTTAGACAATTCAAAAAAAATAAAAATAAAAGGTGAGCGAAACTAGACTCGAGGCAAAAAAATTCGATTCGTTTTGACTCAACTTGAAATTTTATAAACTCGGCTCGAAAAAATTTCAAAATAAAGTTTGAGTTATAAAATAAAAACTCGAATAACTCGAAATTTTAATAATTAGTGTATTGATTTTTAAATTTGAGTCGAGTCCCTCAATTTTTTCTGATATATATATATATACACCCAGTGGCGGAGCCACATGTATAATTGGCTCGGCACAAGCTTACCCTAAACTTTTTAAAGTTCACACATTTGGCTTTAACTTTCTTAATTTCTACGAATTAATCCTTAAATTTCATGATTTGTGCCAATACTGAAATTTTGAGATTTTTATGACTTGTGCCCACCCTAAAAAATATTTAGACTTGTGGCCACCCTCAAATAAATTTTTAGATCCGCCACTGTATATACCAATATAAAAAATATGAAGAAATATGTCATATGTGAAAAAATATGAAGAAATATATATGCATATCTTACGTGATTAGAGAAAGTCGTTTAAATTAAAATCAAACTGTACTATAACATGATAAATAATTATAATAAAATTTGCATAGAAACTCGAAAACTTGACTCGACTTGAATTTTATAAATATGACTCGAATAAAAAAAATTTAAATAAAATTTGAGTCATAAAATATAAAGTGTTAAATCAAATTTTTTTTGACTCGACTCGATGAATCGTTGACCTAAATGAAAGCACGTTCATAGGGAAGTGTGGACTCAAAGAGAGACTGAAAAGGTGGGGCCTCTAAAACCACACACAATTTTCAACAAAATGAGCAGATCATGCACCGACAGAGCTTAGAGTAAGGATTAAATTACTTATTGTATCTTCGTTTAAGAGGTCTTATACAATCAATAATATTTCGCTACAATGCCTCCATATGTGGAGTTCTAGAGCCCATTCGGAGATGATCTTATGACGTGGTGTAAATAAACATAGTGTTCGATAAAGTATTCATATAACGTTCGTTTATATTCATTTATTAAGTAAAATAAATGAGTATGAATAAATTTTTTATGTTTATTGATTAAATAAACGAATACGAAAAGAGGTGTGTTAAATTTATTTATGTTCACAAACAAGCTCGTTTATTAACTTATTTATCTAATTTTTTATTTACATTTTAAATATTGATGAATGTAGAGACTAAATTAAACATAGAATGAATTTTAAAGTTCAAACTGTGAAATTTTGAGGAACTTAAGGACTAGTGGTATAATTTTACCAATTTTCTTCTACTTGCAAATAAAAGAATAAGAGAAGAGTGTTAACGCTAAACAAACATGTTCGCGAACATTTAAATAAACATATTCTTAAATGTTTAACCAATGAATACGAATATATTCAAAACAAACAAACGGACACAAACATAATATTATAATTTTAAACGAACACAAACCAAAGACGAACCTCTAAAAACAAACAAACGAATATGAACATAACTTTATTCATTCAAACTCAATTCATTTACTCCGCTATTTATTACATTGTTTGTCTACTTACAGTCCATATATGATCTATGTTAAACTCATCTAGCTCATCAACCGATTCTATTATCTGATAATTTAATTTACAACTTTATCGACCTATCAATAGTCATCACTCTTCAGTCCTGTTCCAGGATTTTCCTCCAACTCCAAGGGATGTTTTTGTTTACCAACTCCTGTAATCAAGATTCTTGAATTCCTGTAGAATTGTCCATCCAATCTGTGTAGTCAGCAAACACTGCCGCAAAGTGCAATCTAGCAATAGCACCTATGGGATTAAGTATTTATTAAAAGAAATTTAAAAGATGAAAATATTTTTAAGGGAGAAGGTTGTTTGAGGCCTTCTGTATATCACAACTCAAAACATGCAGGCCATCATCCCCGTGTGAACCCATATAAATTAAAACGGTGTCGTTTGATTTTGCTTTCTTTTTAAGAAAATTACGATTAAAATTTAAAATTTTAATGAAATACATAATAATAATTCGTCATCTAAAAAAGTGATAATAGCTTAAATGTTTAAAATATATATTTTATTTATTTTTAGCCCTTAAATTATTTATGATCAAAATAAATATTCAAATTGTATTATTTTTTTAGTCCTTAAACTATTTAATGATAAAAGATCTTTGTGATATATCAACATCTTATTGGTCGAACTAATTTTTTTGACTTAAATAATAATCAAACTTAAAGTGACAAAAAAACAATAGTTTAAGGACTAATTTTAACTAAAAATAGTTTAAGGTCTAAAAACAAACAAAAGGTATAATTTAAAAACAAATTTCTCTGCCCCCAATCGTGCCCCTTTCTATGCCTCATACTAAAAAACAATAAAAATCTTAACCCTAACCTTAAATTTTATATCCTAAACCTTACGCCCTACAAAATATACCCTACCCAAATTTTCTAAACGCTAACCATAACTATAAACTTTAAACCTACTTTTTTTTAAGGTGAAAGCACTAAAAAATACATAGTTTGAGGGCACAAATTCTATCCATAGTTTAAGGGTTAATTTTTCGTTTAAACTAATAATATACGCAAAATCTATTCAAATCTCCATTCACAAGTATAGATAGTGTTTTTTTAAGAAAAAAAAAACTAAGAATAAGTCTAATGCTACCATGACCAACAATTCTCTGTCACCATTACCAAATCAGAACATACCAATTAATTAGTACAACCGGTAAAATTATATATTTGGTTTAACAAATGTGTTTAGCATCAAGTAACCCACCCGAAGTCTGGCAAGGCAGCAGTTTAACCATTATTAAAGCAGTCATTCTGAGTAATCCACACAAGCACTTTGTTAAGACAAGCAAAATACTTGCATATAATATGAGAACGATATACACTTGATCCTTGAGCAGTTATGCTCCATCTTTTTGTTCTCATATGACATGGTAACCCGATTTACACGTGAAGAACAAACATAGTTTGCTTCAGCCTAAAGAAAACATTATTCACAGTTTATTTATGTACGAGAGAAGATAAAAAGGGGACAACGGTACCTCTACACAACATATCGTGGGTCGTGTTGTGTAACTGCAGTTTTCAGTAGACATGGATGTCCATGCTAATAGTTCGTCCAAGACAGGTGCTTTTGGTAGCAAGTTTATGTGCTGAAATCTTTTGATGTGCTTGGCAGCTTAGCCACAAGCATGAGATTCTTGCTAGTGCTGCCTGACCGACAACTCTAACCTGATAAACCACACTTAGATCTGCCCATATTCTATTTCCTGTGGCACCTGGTTCGAGACTTTGGTCATATCCGTCAAGATCAGCTTCTGTTACCACCACCACCGAACCATCATCAAAAGTCACGAGTTCTCGTGAAGATGTCAGGTCTGAAGTTCTTAAAAATAAATCCATCACATGGCTGTGGAAGCCAGCCTTCCTCATTTTAAGATGGTAGAACTCTTCCACAGCCTAAAATTGCATCAAAGAAAGAGATAAACCAAAGCCCATTGTTTCCGAATTTCTGATTTCGATTAAAACAAGAAGTATGGATTCATTATTCTTGAACTTGATTAGAGAAAGTGGGAGCCAAGACGTTATACCTGCCATTGGGAAGAGGCTAACCGCACCCTTGGCCTGATCGACTTCACAAAATCATATGCCGCAACTGGTGTCATCAGCTTATAATATACCTATGTATAACCAGAATTCATATCAGTGCATCTAGAACAAACAAGTAACGTCGACAACACATTTTATAGTTTATATAGCACTAACCAGGTAACATAATACAATGGTTGTGCTACGACCACGACCGGCTTTACAGTGGACATATGTAGTTTGCCCATGTGATGCATTTCCTTAAGAAAAAACAATGAAAACAAGTAACATTCAGCAAGAGAAAATAAGAACAGAAGCATGGAGAAACATTCGAACTATGTTATAATTTCTGTAAAAAAAAGCCATTTCATGCAAGTTTGACAACATAAAAAAAAAAAAACCTTCAAAGAAGGCTTACTATGAATGAAATCAATCGCTTGGCATATCGATGTCAAAGATGGCGCAAAGCAGTAGTCTCTTGTAGGGATCACCAAATGGTTAATGCCATGATTCTACAACAAAATTGTAGAAAGAAATTAACAAATTTAGAAACAATCAAAGGATCCAAGATAGGCAACATTCACAAAACAAAGATGCAAAGTCTTGCAAAGTAGAAAAAAATGTAGTATAATGTATATATACTAGAGCAGAATGCCCACATGATAAAGAGATGTAGGAACCAAAGTCTCGTAAGGTTCGTTTAGTGTGATTACTCCGCCAACACCGATTGCCTTTAGCCTTGGAACATCAGTGGGGAATGGAACAGCACCTAACAGGATGAACTTAAAAAAAGGAACATCATATTAGAACTATGTAAAGCATATTACTATGCAGATTCTCCAAAAACACAATATAGAACACCATTTTCAACAGTACAACAAGACGAGAACTCAAGTTATATACCTCATCAACTCTATCCCACCACCGGAACTCAGTCTGAATCTTGTTCCTAACAAGATTGTACAACAGGGTCGGGTAAAACAGAGCACGAGCTCCTGCACCCACCAATACCCTTTTCGCATCCCATTCCGCAATGCTTCTTTCGATGCCCAAAACCTCATTACTTCCACAAAAACTCTTACTTTCTTGTTCTTTTTCTCCGGCGCTTTCCACACCTTCCCCTACCTTCAACTCCTCAATATACATACCGACGGAATTCAACAGAAATTAAATAAATATGCACAAAATTACAAACCCTACCCACCAAATTCACGGAATTTGCACGATTTGATCAAAGCAAAAAAGAAAAACCGAAAAAGAATTGAAAATATTTAACAGTCCTTTTCAAAAACAAAGCCTAAAGCTTAAAAGGTGAAATTAATAAAAATTGATTTGGGAACAACTAGATTGTGAATTCGAAAAGAAACCTCCACCATAGTTTTGAAAAAGAGGGCCGATCAGACGGCGGGAACAAGCCGGAGATGACGTCGCTTGATCGAACGGTGAAAAAATTATTTCCTGGATTCCACTACTCCGTTTTTTGCACTTACAATTTACAAACTTCGAGAAATAAAAAGAAAGATAATGGAGAGACGAAACCTGCGAAGGTGGATCAATTTATATCTGGGTGAGGGAGGATATCTAAAATGACGGGGCATGACACGTAGGTAGTTCTGACAAGCGGGTAAAGTAATGACACGTCTTGAACCGAGTTTGGAGGGCATTTTCACCTTCAACTTTATAAAAGGATAAACCAACTTTTAGCCCCTGAAATTATCATTTTTTCAATTTGGTCACTGCATTTTTTGTGTGCCAAAACTTGACATCTTTCTAGATTTGACACTTCAAAATTATCGGATATGGTACAGTATCAGAATACTCCATAACAAATTGCTATTGAATCTTCTACTGATATTTGGATAATTCTTCCTACCCTCCCTATAAAAGAATATATATGTCATTTTTTTAAGTTAATTACACTACACGTCCATAAATTATGACCTTAATTTTTAATTAGTATTTAAACTTTTAAATATATTAATTTTATTTATTATAAATTTATTTGAAATTTTAATATTTCACTTTTATTCTCAAATTATCATTTATTGCGCATTACAATTTATATTATCACTTAATAAACATTAATGTTTACTTGACAATTAACAAATTTTACAACAATTTTAATAACAAAGATATAATTAACATATAAAGATAATTTGAAGACAAAATTTAAAAATTTTGAGATCTATTTGGAATGATAATCATGATTTGGGAAGGAATCAAAACATTTAAAAGTTTAAGACTCGATTTAGAATAAAAATCATATTGATTTAATTGATTCGTAATTTTTAATAAACATCGATAAGAATGTGTAATTATTTGCCTTATTTTCTATCAAATACAAGAGTATTAAAGATGATATTAACTGTCAAAAATTAATAAATAATTGACATTTTGTTCTCAAATAAATTTTAAGCCAAAGATGAAAAGAACATTGAAAGTTAATCATAGTCATAGCAAGTTCTATCACCTTTCTTGTAATTAAACAAGATATATAGAAAAAAAATCAAGGGCAAAAAAACAACATTCTTAAATAATGTAATCCATTTCAGACCAAAAAGAAACAGACAAAGAACTTAACCACATGGTCTCAAAGCATCCTTTTCAGTCAATCTAATCAGAACAGCACATGGAAATTTAAGATGCTGAGAAGCAAATTACAAAAGCTAATTAACTATTCAGTCATGTGAGCTTCATTTAAGCATCTCTAAGAACCCTAAAATGCAAACAACTTGAAGACAAATTAGCTAACTCAGTATAGCAAAAAGACAGTGAAATTGAGAGGTGGAGGGCTCACAGTTTCCTCTACTTTCTTCTTTTATCAGTAAAGAATGACCCTTTCCGAGACTTGTTGAGAACAAAACGGGACACCGGGTTTTTTGATACATTGCAGAACCCAAATGAATGCATTCACTTGCATAGATTTCTATTACCCTGAGTTTATTTTTCTCTGTTCTGGTTCCCCGGATGAATAGAAGTTCCTGAACCCTGCGGAAGATCGGCAGATAGACAAACGAGTCAGACATGATTGAAGAATAATTGAGCAGGTTAGAATCGACTCGTACCATGTCGTATCCTTCCCCTTTTTACTCGACAGGATGATGTCCTCCAAGGCATATAAACAGTTGTTTGAGATTATCATCTGGCAATTCTACTTAGCTGAGAAACTAGTTCCTTATCTCCAGAGTTTTTCAGATGTTCAATAATTTTGTCAACGTAAGGAGCTTTCAAGTGGATCTTTTTCTTAAGCATTGACCTAGCAAGCTTTGCAGCTTCGACTGAATGGCTTTGCTGACACAAGCCAACCAAAAGAATACAATAGATATCGGAGTCAATGGATGACAAATACTGCATTTGCTCAAATTCATCATATAAGCGAAAACCATCAAGCACTCGTCCCTCTCGACATATCTCCCTAATCATGATACTAGAAGCAACGCCATTTGGTTTAGCCCCACTCACTAGCATCTTCCTAAAGAGCTTCTCTGCCTCGTCACATCTATTCATCCTAATCAAAGACACCACAAGAGCACTAAAGCAATCACCATCAGAAACACCATGTCCAGCAACTTTATCAATCAACCTATATGCTTCTTCAACATTACCCTCGGCACAAAGCCCCTCGATCAAAGTGATAACAGTTACACGATTAGGAGCACAACCATGAGCTCCCATTCTATCCAAAATCCTCAACGCCTCCATTGTCCGACCCTTATCGCAAAAGCTTTTAATCACAGATGTATACGTGATTACATTTGGACTACAACTCCCACCTGCTTTCTCCATCTCCCCCAAAAATTCCATTGCCTTCTCCGTACTCCCATACTTGCAAATACCCTCAAGAAGCACAGAATATGCCGTGACATTTGGAGAAAACCCTTGCCCCCTCATTGCCTGAAACAACTCACAAGCATCCTCCAATCTACCAGCATTACAGAACCCTTTGATCATCGCAAAATACGTAATCATATCAGGATAAAGATCAATCGAGCCAATCTCTTTCATCAATTTATTGGCCATATCCATATCCCCTTTCTCGCAAAACAACCTGATAACCATATTGTAAGCAGTAGTATCTAGACGTAAATTGAATTCAGGCATTTTCCTCATTACCAACAAAGCTTCATTAGCAATCCCAGCTTCTTTACACAAATTCAAAACAACCTTAAACATTTTAACATTAACCAAACACTTCTCCACCTTGTAAGCTTCAATAACATCCAAAACAAGATACGGATTTTGCTTAATTTTCAAAAATTCACACGCTTTTCTATACATATAAGAACCATACCTATAATTTGATTGAAGACCTGCCCATACAAAGAACCTCAGACCCATCTGAGATGTATCAAAGGAGCATCTTTTTAACACCTCACATACACAATTAGGGTCCAATTTGGCATTGACTAAAGCTAGGGTTTTTTCTACGTTGCTTTGTTTTTTCTCTAAAATAGTTAAGAATTTGTCTGCAAAAGAGGCTGAACTAAATTGAAAAGTGAAAACTTTGCTGTGTTTGGGGTAAATTGCGAGTGAAATCGATCGGGAGAGTGAAGCAATTGGCATTGCTTTTGGGAATGTTGGTTAAACCCAAATGCTAGAACAAAAAATGAGCACAAAATCTTACTGCAAGAGAGATTGTTAGTGAATGACGTTGGCTGAGTTTTGGTGAGAATGAAGATGTACAGAGTCATTCCAATGCGGCTGAGGACTGCTGGGTCAACTCATAGCCAGGAAACCATGACCTTAAAGATGACCCTGCATTAGAGCAACAGAGTTACTTTATTAAGAAAAATTACAAGTACATCCTAAACTATATATATTTATGTTACAACTTGCACTATGAGTTGCAATCTAGTTTAGTATATGTTTGAATATGAGTATTTACATATGATTTTTATTATATTCAAACTATATAAGTGTCTAATACATATCATGTTTATTTGATATTCTAATACAAGTCCGGTGTGCAAAACCAAAAACCACATATTTTCTAAGCTAAAGGTTATTGGCATATTAGTAGTAACAGGAGTGGAGATGAGGCCACCCCAATCCGAATAGGGACAAGCTCAGCTCAGTTCAAATACTCGACTCAGCTCGAGAAAGCTGAATTCCCATACTTCATAAGGTTTTACTTCTATAACAAATCATATTGTTTGAATTGGCTTTACTTCTGAAACGATTGTTCAAATTTTTTATCCAAATAACTATTTGAATTTAACAAAAACAATAACTTGCAAAGCAACAATCAAAAGGATTTAAATTTCTCAAACATCTAGGACGCCAGCAGCTCTTAAAGGAAAAACCGGTAGACCCAAATAAGAAAGATACAAAGCGGGAACTGCTTAGCTAAAATCTCACTCAATAAACCTCAAAATTAATCACAAAAATAATAACTTGCAAAATAACAATCAAAAGGATTTAAATTTCTCGTACATCTAGTTATCTAACTAGAGAAGAAAAGAACTCACGAGAACCATGGCTTCACGGAGCAAGCGTCAACACCAGCGGGATGAAATAGAAAACCCAAGAAACCTAAGGAGATATAAATATTAAAAAAAATTGAGGTTTGCAAAAGAAAAGCGTGAAGACCAGAGAATTGTTGGGGAGTATAACAGGATATGAGGCGCCGACAGGTAAATGGCAGAGACGAATACGATGACAAAATTCAGGAATTTTGATTAGGTTTGATAATATATTCAAGGAAAATATAAATTTTGGTACCCAATTTTTTTTTTTTTACAATTTGGTATTTCTTTTTTACAAAATTCAAGATAGGGGAGATTTTACGTGAGAGACCATCTTTTAATAAAAAAGGAATGATTGATTGTGTAAAATAATATTTAAATAAAAACTACTCCTTGTATAAATATACAACAATTTTAACCATCATATATTATTATATGGGTAAAAAGACCACGATATTATGGTTGAATTTTTCCCTTGAAAATATGGTCCATTCTAGAATTATGGTTGTTTATTGTTTGAGACAGAAGTTGGAGGTAAAGCAATTCGACTTTGAACAGTAATATGCCGAGAAAATAATAAACAAATGAACTCGAAGGGAGAGCAATCTGACTTTGAACAGTATTTTACACTAAAGTCGGAGGGAGAATAATCTGACTTTGAATAGTGCCTGAATTTTTTTTAATGTTTTCTAGTAAAATACTGTTAAAAAACGGGGGGAAATCACTTCGATTTCTGATTTTTACGGTAAACAACAATAGTTTGAGAAATAATTTGATAGGAACCATATTTTACGAGGAAAAAAATTAAACCTCAATATTGTAATCTTTTTTCCTTATTATATGAGTTATTGTTTCATGTACTTGTAATGAAACAAAAAAAATACATAATACAATGATTTATTTCAGTAAAAAAATAATTATTATATGATATCTGAATTTAAGTATTTGTATGCGTAAGTTTATATATCTTGTTAAAGAGTTATTATAAACAAATAGGGGTGGGTGAAGTTTGATTCGACTCGAATTTTTTTTTTTTTTAATTTTAAGTTATTAGAGTCAATTTGAGTAACTCGAAAAGATTTCGAGTTGAGTTGAAATTTTTCCAACTCGAAAAACTAAAAAATCGAATTTTATAGTTTTGCGATTTAGTTCACAATTTCATTTTTCTTCAATTCCTCCTTCAATTTAAGTCCATTTTGACCAAATTTCAATCAATCAATGTAGAATACTTATTTAGTTTCAATTCATATTTTTTAAAATAAATTTCACATATTTTCAATTTAGCCCCTTAACTTTGTATGATTTTCTCATTTCTTCAATCCTTCCTTCGTTTTAAGTTAATTTTTGACCAAATTTGAACCACATGCTCCTAGTCCATTGTAGAATACCTATTTATCTTCAGTTCATGTTTTTTAAATTAAATTTTTTACTTTGTCAATTTAGCCCCTCAACTTTAAATGATTTATCATTTCTTTAATTTCTCTTTTGTTTTAAGTCTATTTTTACCAAAATTAAACCATGTGATTCACTAACACTATATAATATCTATATAACTTCGATTCATATTTTTAAAAATTATATATTTTTTTGTAATTTAGTCCTTTAAGTTTACATTTTATTCAATTCGACCATTCAATGAATTTTTTTGTAAAGTTTTTTCTTCAAATCAATTCATTGACTCATTTATACTCCCATCAATACTTTATCCCCAAAAGTTCATTATTTAAAAATAATATTATAAATATATTTTAGAAGTTCATATGATATTTTTTATTAATTAGCATTACAGATTTACGTATATATGTGAAAAATAATAAGAAGAGATTTATATGCATATCTTATATGATTAGAGAAAATTGTTTAAATTGGAATCAAACCGTACTATAACATGATAAATAATTACAACTAAATTTCATAAATAATAACATGATAAATAGGAACTTGAAAGCTCGACTCGAATCGAAAAAAATTTAAATTAAGTTTGAGTTGTAAAATATGACGCGTCAACTGGAATAACTCAAAATTTTTTGACTCGACTCAACTCGACCGAGCGCTCACCCCTATAAACATATATTATCATATAATTACATCAGTATATTAAAAAAATTACACTCGTATTTGATTTCATTTTAGAAAAATAAAATTTAAATCATATACTAGTATATGGTTTATTATTTCATGTATTTGTAGTTAAACAAAAAATGGCTCTAGCGAAAAAAGAGGATAATTGTCCTACGAGATTTAGATTAAAGCATTTGTGTGTGCAAAGTATATGTACCTTATCAAAGAGCTAAGTATGGCATTATTATATTAAGGATTATTATCTCATACACAGGCGGTAAATTTTTTTTATTTCCACAATCGCTTTAATTCAGGGTTTAAGTTTTAGTTTAAGGTTTAGAGTTTAGGGGTTTTAGTGTATGAGTTTGGAATTTAAGGTTCATGGTTAGAATTTATTTAGCTTTTATGTTTTAAGGTTGTATAGTTAGGGATTTATGTTTTAGCCTATAAACCCTAAAATTTAATCCTAAACTCAAAATTCTAACAACTCTTACATTCAAAATTATTATAACTCCTAAATTTTAAACAGAGTCCCTAAAATCCTAAACTGTAAATTGAATTGGTTTGTGGATTTTTTTGCAGTGTGGTAGCCCAAGTTTGGAGTTGATGAAAAGAGGCCAGCTCAAACTAAAGCTCGCCCTGTTCTTATGGACAAGCTCGGACGGACCATGTTTGTCATCTGGTAATAATAATTGCAAATCAAGAAGAAGAAGAAGAAGAAAAGCCACTGAAAGCCCAAGTTTACCAGCAATATTACGGTCTTGAAAGCACCTAAAACATCCACCGAGTTAAAGAATTAAACTCCACCAAAAAGAAAGAATGTCTGAAGCTCTTCAGCTACCAGTCATTGACTTGTCCTCAGATGATCGCCTCTCCACTGCCAAGTCTATTCGTCAAGTTAGTATTTTTCCCCCTTCCTTCAATCTTTTTGCTGTTTTTTCACTCTGGGTTTTTATTTTTATTTTTTATTTCAACGTATTTCTATGATTAAAATAAAAGTAGTGTTGCCTATGATGTCTATACCGTTGTCGAATCATGAGTTCGAATTTAAGTTTAGTATGTCTGGTTTTGGTTTTAGTTTATGTTGGTTTTGTTGAGTTATTTGCTAGTTTTTTATGTCTTCCCCATGCTGCAAATGTGCTGCCTTTGTGTTGTTTCTAACGTTCTATGGAAAATGAAGCAATTATGGCTGATAGTTTATCCCAATTCAGCATTCACAACCATGTTCTTTGTCGGTCCTTTCGTGTCGATTGTTACGAATATGTTGTTTTTAGAGGTTATGCTTTGAATGATTTAAGAGGGTTCAGTTCAGTGTCTCAATTTGGGATTGTATCTCAGGCATGCTTGGACCTGGGTTTCTTTTACCTTGTAAATCATGGTGTTGAGGAAGAACTGATTAAGAAAGTTTTCGAGCATAGTAAGAAGTTTTTCACACTACCAGTCGAAGAGAAGATCAAGTTTGGTGTCAAGAATCACAGAGGTTATACCGGATTGTACGACGAGAAACTCGATACTAGATTAAATTCCGCCATAGGTATTTTGGCTTTATCTTTATCGATTTCTGATGTCTTGGTTAAGCTCTACTAGACACTCATGGCATTGAGATCGATATCGTGTACCACGGAACAATCAACATGGTCCGCCTAATAGACGAAACTGGAATTTAACTTTGTTCGGCAATCAAGATTGTCATTGAATGTACAAGAAGTCTATTTGCTTTCTTAATCGCCGCTTTATAGCTTGTAATCAAGTCTGATTGAAATTGAAATTCAAGGTAACAATCGGTCGTTTTTGGCTGGTTAAAAGCAGGTGATGCTAAAGAAAGCTTCTATATCGGTACATTAGCAGAAAATCACCTGAATCAATGGCCTTCCGAAGGTATGTAATGTAACCTTACGATGTGTTCTGATTATGAGGCTGTTGTGTTTAACTTTAAGGCTAATATGTTGCAATTGAACCATAAGAACTTTGTTATGATTGTTTTCAGGTTTCCCCTATTTTTTGAGTCAGTTTTGTTGAATTTCAGAAGATATGCCATCTTGGAGAAGCACAATGGAGGCTTACTATAAAAAAGTCTTGTAAGTCCTTACAAATAATGTTGTTTTGCTGTTCTAAAATATACAATTTACATTGCTTGGAATATTATACGTGGTAGTCCTGTCCGTCAAGGCGTTATACCGCGATATATGGAAAGACTCAGCAAGTTTAAGATAATACTAGATTTGCTGCTTCAGGTCTGCTGGGATGAAGTTAATTTCTTTAATTGCTTTGGCTTTGAACTTGGACGAAGACTTCTTTCAAAAATCGGGAGCTTTGAGTGAACCGATGGCCTTTTTGCGCTTAATACACTATCCAGGTTTAGTGACATTGCTTGTCATCTTTATACTGTGTTCTTCTGGACTTTCCTATGCTTTTTACTTCCGTCCTTACCCAATTTTTTACCCTACACGAGTATATATACATATATATTCTTGTCTGTACAACTAAGATTTTATGTTTCAGAATCCTTTACAGGGTCAATTCTCATGATCTTAATGCTGTGATGAAAAGTTGTATTGAAATTCTAGATTATGATGACGTGTCTTTCGATATTAGGGGACGTGGACTCTTCTAGGGAAGGGGTATATGGTGCCTCTGCACATTCGGACTATGGAATGGTTACTCTTCTTCTGACTGATGGCGTTCCAGGGCTTCAGGCATGTTCATTTTTATTACAGCAACCCTTTAACTTTTGCATTTTCGATACCGACGTGTTTTCACCTTACGGAATAACAGGTTTGTAGGGAAAAATCCGAGCAACAGAAAGTTTGGGAGGATGTTCCAAGCATAAGTGGGTGAGTAAATGATTAGTATATGTGATTTTCTTTTTAAGTATTACTTATTGCTTGGTTCCTACCTTTCAACCGAATCCCAAAGAAAACGAGAAAACCAAAAGAATGCGTAGTAAAGATTGAAATTCCTTTGAATGCCTAGTCTATAATGCAGATTATCTGTTATGGAAATAAGCGAACTAGATATGATTGTGTTCTTATCAAATCCGGCCTTTGAGTATCGGATCTGAACAGGGCATTCATCGTTAACATTGGGGACATGATGGAGAGGTGGACTAATTGTCTGTTCCGGTAATTCCATTCCCTGTTTCATTGAATGATTTTTCAATGGCGGTTTCAACGTATCTCCCTCTGATTGGTTTCAACTATTTCTAGGTCAACAATACACCGAGTGATGCCAACCGGACAAGAACGCTACTCGATAAACAGTTTGCTTTCCCGTCTACTTCTTGCAGTCATTTACAATGTGTTATTGGCTAACCTCAAGTGGTCCGGGAATCTATTCGCGATCTTGCAACTTCAAGTTATGCTTGAAACATTTCGATGAAGATTCCATCAAAGGATTGAAATGCCATCACAATCCTTTGAGATCCAAAGTCTCCATTTGATCTCGATATTCGATTGAGGGAGGCTTCAATTTGTCTTGAAAGTTTTTATATTGCAACATTTCAGGTGGCATTCTTTCTAGAACCCAACAAAGACCATATAGTGGAATGCTTGGAGAGTTGCTGCAGTGAGTCTTGTCCCCCAAGGTATCGATGCAACCGGTGCTATAGTTTTGTGTTTTAGGTTTTGGTTACAGTTAAAACAACATATCAAATACAAACTTTTGAATATTGAACACAGTTATATGTCTGTCCGGTACAGGTATGTTTATTAGTATCCGAACAACTCGACATATATTATCTTTTTTATTATTACATTGCAGATTTCCACCTATCCGTAGCACGGACTACCTGGAAGAACGCTTTAGACTTGCTGCTACTGCTTCTGCCGAAAACCATCGGATTAACATTTAACAGCTAGCGAGCGATATTAACAGTTATGATACAAGAAAACCAGTGTTGGTCTTCTTCTCAACTTGGTCAAGTCGGATTCTTTTGGGATTTACAAGCCAAACGGGTTATTGTTCGAGTCAAACATGGATAGCTTTACCACATTTAATCATTCATAACTTGATATGGAATTTCACTGGTTCAGTTCTGTGGAAAAACATGTCTGTATTTGTGATCTTGATCACGCCACCATGGATGCTTAGTGTAAGGGTTTGTTTTCGTATAGAGTCGAGTTTAAGCTCAAGTTTGATTCAGAACAAAGTTTGAACTGTTGAAGCTCTTTTGTTTACATTGAGTTACTTGATTGTACTTAAAATCGAGTTCGAATTTGAGTTATAATTGAAAGTTTTGATATAATTGGTATTAAATTCATTAGCTGACTTATTCAGATGGAATATTATAAAAAAATATTATGAGACGATCTAATTACACTATTCACAACGTTATATTCAAATACAATTAATTTGAAAATTTTGAATAACAATTAAAAAAATGAATATGTTACGAATTATCCAAATGTTAATATATTTAAGCCCAACTCAATTTACACGAAATCGAGTTAATTTGGTAAAATATGATAATAATGTAAAAGAATATTTTGGTGAAGCATAGTGGGATAGTGGGGTTTAAGATGAGTATTAGATCGAGTCAAGTTTGAGGTAATCGATTTAATGAGTCTTATTTTATAACTCAAATTTTATTTAATTTTTTATGAGTCAAGTTTATGAAATTTGAGTTGAATTATTCGAGTTTCTGCTCTAATTTAATTATAAATATTTATAATGTTATGGTACTGATTGATTTCAATTTAAACTATTTTCTCTAACCATATATGATGTACATATATATTTATATATATTTTTATATCATATACATATGTCAAACATAGTTGAGAGACTCAACTCGAACTTGTAAATTCGTTTACTAATTACGAAAAGTTTTGAGTTGTTCAAATCTCATTTGACAACTTAAATTTTATTTAATTTTTGTAAATCAATTCAAATGTATAAACCTATGATTCAAATTGAATTTAAAATTTTAACTTTCTCAAGTCGAATTATTTTTAAACCCATAATCCTATGCTAACATTACATTTAACAATTTGTGTGCTTCTTTTTACACTAATTAATTACTTTTATTTTAATTCACGAACTAATAAATATTAAAAAATAATTGTTTTAATGAGAGAATTTCATTGAATACTATATTAGTAAAAAATGTAAAGTGTTTTTTTTTTCAGAGATTTAGATTTATTTTTTTTGTAAAGCGTACGCCAATTCATTAAAGGTTAAAAAATAACATATACGACCATAGGATCGAATTAAAAATACTAAACAATAAGATAATTTCATTATAAATATAAATATGTATGACATTCTAAATATATTAAAAATTAAATCTTTTAAATAAAGTAAATCTTAACATTTTAGATAATAAATTAATTCAAAGAATTGTCCATAATAATTTTTTTATACCGAATTTGAAATAGTTGACAAGGGAAAATATCGTTTTTAAAATAATTTTTTATAATAATTTATTCAAATCAATCCGTCAATTTAAATTTATTTATTCAATATATATATATGATCTACTTTAACCTCAGATTTTCAATGTGTTCAAACTTGTTGGTCTCCAAATTCCCTTCTCTTTTTTTTTCGTTATTTAATTTATGATTAAAATTTTAATACACATGCTGTATAAAATAAAATTTAAAGTAAAGTTCATAAATGGTTACAAAATTTTATTAAAAAAATAAAACGATAATCAAACTTTCAAATATTATAAAATGACAATTAAACTTTATGGTTTGTAACAAAATGGTAACTTTTCCGTTAAAAGGGTAACGTCGCGATTGTAAAAATTTAAATAATAGCACGTTTGGTCCTCTATATTTATAGATTCAATCAAATCAATCCTAATTAAAAAAAATGAATAATAGCACAATATCTGCAAAATGATTGGTTTTTACGTTTAGTGTAGCTTATTTCGAATCCAAGAACTATGAAGCAAACAAATTAGTTGATCCAACTAGATCTTATATATATATATATATATATATATATATATATATATGAGATAAGATCCAGTTATACAGTATAAAATTCTTTAAGTTTTACACGTTTTTTGAATCGTTAGATGGGTGAAACGGATGAATGAGATTAACAGTAGAATATGTGAAGATTATCACTTGAGAAAAAATAAAGAGTTAATCTTAGCCATCTATTTCTCCCATCCAACGATCTAAAAAACGTGTAAAATTTAGTGAATTTTACCCTATGTAACTGGATATATAAGCATTTATTTCTTAATTGCAGGCTGTGCAAGTCCACGAATTATTTCGATGGAACGTCAACTCATTGAAACCCAAGTATTATTACATGATGAGGCTGATCACTTGCAAGTAAGTTAACTTGAAATTTGTAGTTGTTGTTCTAATCTAACTGGTTCCGCATCAAAATGGGTATGCAAAAATATTTTTTTACCTTTACACATTGAACTAAAAAATATTTTTAAGGAAGAATTTCATACCAATTTAAGCATATTTTCGAAAAAATGAGGATGCAGCTGCTCCCTAAGGGGCAGCAAGCATCTGACACTGATAGTCGGGCTAAGGTTAAGGAAGGTCTAGATATTTTGGAGGTATTGAGGGTAAACAAAGATCTATTCCTTGTTATTCTTCAAGACCGGGGAGTTAGTATTGCACAGCATGTTCCGGGAAAACCAACTTTTGAGGCAGTAAAATTAACGAGATCCAAGTCATTTTCAGTATATGGTTCGCCTTACACTCGGTATCTTCAATTTGGTACACTTGAGCATAAGCAGAAGGAAGCTTGGTCATTCAGACAAGGAGAAAAATCAGTTGATGGTACTCAATCATTTTAGGGATCTCATTTTCAAAGGTGGAATCTCTTAGTTATTGATCGACGCAGAGAATTAAGTAGACCCTCAAGCAAATTTTCATAAAAGATGTCAATAACAAACGTCTATATGAAGATTTTAATTAGAGTTTAAATTGATTGAATCTATAAATATAGATGACTAAATATGCTATTATTCAAATTTCTATAATTGCAACGTTACCCCTTTTACGGCCGAATTAACATTTTGTTACAAAATATAAAGTTTAATTGTCATTTTATAACATTTGAAAGTTTGGTTACTGTTTTGTTTTTTAACAAAGTTCAATGATCATTTTTGAACTTTACCCTAAATTTTATACAATCATGTATATTTACACTATAAAAATATAAATTTTAAATTCCTAATCTAAATCCTGAAAATCTAAATCTTATATTCTAAAGGCATAAAGTTAAAAATTGTCCCTAACGTTTGACTGAATAGTCACTTTGTCTCGTATTCTTTTTTTTGGAGCAGTTCAACTCTCAACGTTTTATTTTGGGTCAAAATGCCCCTTCTATAGATGAAAACTGTCTGTCAATTGTCGGTAACTGTAGAGGTGAGTGTTCGGTTGAGTCGAGTCAAAAAATTTGAGTTGACGCGTCATATGTTACAACTCAAAATTTATTTGAAATTTTGTCGATTCGAGTCGAGTTTATTAAATTCGAGTTGAATCAAGTTTTTGAGTTATTAAACAAATTTAATTGTAATTATTTATCATGTTATAGTATAATTTGATTCTAATTTAAATGACTTTTCTAATCATATAAGATGTGCATATATAATACTTAATGTTTTTTCCTATGTAACATATATTTCTTCATTTTTTATATCGTTGTATATATACCAAGATATTTTGAGGGACTCGACTAGAACTTAAAAATTAATCCACTAATTACTAAAAATTTCGAGTTATTCGAATTTTCATTTTACAACTCAAACTTTATTTGAAATTTTTTTGAGTCGAGTTTATGAAATTTTGAGTTGAGTCAAGACAAGTCGATTTTTTCACCTCGAGTCGAGTCAAAATTTTGATTTTTTCGAGTCGAGTCGAGTTTTGCTCATTCCTATGTAAATGGCTTGAAATGATGTGACAAACCTCAAGCATTTTTTCATAAAATATGTCAATAACAAACGTCTAAATGAAGATTTTAATTAGAGTTTAAATTGATTGAATCTATAAATATATAGGACTAAATATGCTATTATTCAAATTTTTATAATTGCAACATTACCCCTTTTACGGCCGAATTACCATTTTGTTACAAAACATAAAGTTTAATTGTCATTTTATAACATTTGAAAGTTTGGTTACTGTTTTGTTCTTTTAACAAAGTTCAATGATCATTTTTGAACTTTACCCTAAATTTTGTACAAGCATGTATATTTATACTATAAAAATATCAATTTTAAATTCCTAATATAAATCCTAAAAAACTAAACCTTATATTCTAAAGACATAAAGTCAAAAATTGTTTCTAACGTTTGACTGAATAATCACTTTGTGTCATATTCTTTTTTTAAAATAATTCAACTCTTAACGTTTTATTTTGGGTAAAAATGTCCTTATGCATATGAAAACTCTGAGAGTTTGGGTCAAAAAGCCATAATTTACTTGATAAAGGAAAAGCCACCAGAGCGGTCGAGGCGGCGGCCAAAAGACGTACGGCGGCTTGGGGTTTTGAGAGAGGCTCCCTGGTTCTTTATGTTTCACTAAAATGGAAATGAACTGAAGTAAGGGTTTATTCCCTTTTTACTAAGTGAAATATGTTAAAACCGGTTAGAACCGATTTATTTTCCGGTTAACAAGATTTATCTCCCGACCCGGCCATTAAACCCGGTTCCAATCAGCCCCAGCCCGAATCCGGTTTAACAAACCCATATCAGTGGGCCTTAGGTACTCTCTTCCTCCCTTTTATTGGTGTTAGCCCAAGTTTAGTGTTTTTGGGTTGTTAATATGTATAGCATAATGTGTTTCATGCCCAACTTTATTATATGTTATTTATCTATTAAATACAGCATAATATATAGTTCTTATATAATATATAATATAATATAAGGTTTTAATACATATAAAATATATAGTTCTAACATATAATGTAATATATGTGGTTTTTATATGTACATACATTGTAGTTTTATAAAATGTATATAATATTTAGAATATATATAATACATATGTATACAACCTTTATTATATATAGTATAGCTTTCCATATATATATAATATACTTTCAATATAATATATGGTTTTTTAAATGTATTTATAAACGTGGTTTCCTTTAAATAGAAATCCATGTAAGTTTATAAAAGGATCATAATATATATAAATTCTTTTAATATAATATATAGTTTTTGAAGGTATATAATATATATAGTTTTATAGGGGTTATAATATTTGTAGCTTATAATATAATTTTACGTCATGTTTTTGTAACCTTTGTATAAAAGTGTTTTGGGCCCTTTTATTGTTGGACTTAGTTTAATCTTTTTAGTTTGGACCAGTCATGCTATTTAAGTTTTTATTAATTCTTGCATACCAAAATATATATGTCATATGGTCTCCTTTTATTCGGGAATGAACGAGACCAGTACCAGTCGTAGTGGTGGTGGTTCGGACGTTCCTTCTCGAATATTAGGGTCCTTAAAATACACTCGTATGTACAAACACATCTCGATTAAATTATCACTTTAAATTCGCAATTTCCAATATAAAATAAGCAGTAAAATTTTTGGTACCATTTTTTGAGCGTCGTGAGGGTGCTAACCCTTCCCCACACGTAACCGACTCCCGAGTCTTAGAATCTCTGATTTTGATTTTCGGTGTCCGGCCCACCTTACCCAAGTGACCGGTGGCGACTCTAATAGCTTTACTTCAAAAGCACGTTCTAAAAGAAATTACCCCTTTCAATAAAATATTTTCAAATAAAATTTGGGAAATCCTCGAATCTTTTGAGTTTTTCAAAAAAGTCGCTACACGCTGACGTCAACGATGCCAGAAAAATTATAATTTGCGTGAGTGGCTTTTAGACCAATGGGAGAGCGCTGCGTGGCTTAAATTGAGCGAGAAAAGAGCTTTTTCAGATATTTGTGTTTCTTGGGCTTTCAATTATGAGAAGGCTTATATATCATATTAGTACCTAAAGTATACAAACTTTTTCATTTTGGTACTTAAAGTATTTTTTGTTCAAAATAAGTACTTAAAGTATACTTTTTGGTCAAAATAGGTACCTAAAGTATTTTTTTTTGTTAAAATAGGCACATAATGTATTTTTTAATTAGGGTAATTATTTCATACACAAGCGCTTGTGGAAACTTTTTTATACAAGCGCTTTAGTTTTAGGGGTTAGAGACTATGTTTAGGATTTAAAGTTTAATAGTTTTGAATTTAGGGGTTGTTGATAGAATTTTGAGTTTAGGGTTTAAATTTTAGGGTTTATAGGCTAAAACCTAAATCCCTACCCATATTACCCAAAAACCTAAACCCTAAATTATAAATTCTAACCATGAACCCTAAATTCTAAACCCTTACACTAAAACCCACAAACTCTAAACCTTAAACTAAAACCCTAAACCCTATAATTGAGGCGCTTGTAGAAACAAAAAGTTTCCACCACCAGTGTATACGATAATAATCCTTTGGCTAAAGGGGTTATTTTGCCCCCGAGTTTGACCCAAATTAGTAATGTTGCCCCTCGCGCGAAAACGCGTTTAATTAGGTACTTCAGTTCGCACATTGCAGCAAATTAGCCCATTGACTATGGTTGACCGACGGAACCGTTAATTTAGCCGTTAACTTTTAACGCGTCAGCCGTCTTCGCTGATGTGGCATGCCATGTCAACATTGAAAAGTCAAAATGCTAACATGGCTTAGGTGCTTACGTGACAAAAAATAAAATTTAATTTTTTTATGTTATTTTTCATATTTATTTTTATATTAAATTTTAACCGATCAGATAATGACACGTGACATCATCTGATTGGTTTTAAAGGAATGAATTAAAAAATAAAATTTAATTTTTTAATTTTATTTTTCATATTTATTTTTATATTAAATTTTAACCAATCAAATAATGACAAGCGGCATCATTTTATCACCAGACCAACCTCTATTCATTGTCAATAAACGTAATATATACCCTCGTCCAAATAACATGGCTGCTCATCTTCTTCTTCACCCCTGGTCATCCGAATTTTGCTCTGGTTCAAACACTGGGAAAAAAAATCACGCTGATTTCACAAATCCTTTTTTCCAGCTTTACCAACCATTTTAATTTACCAACATGTCGATTTTATGATTATGACTGTTTTAGAAAGAGATTAATTGATTAGGGAATGAATTATGGTGGTGCTGGTAGTTGCAGACAAAGGAGAAAACCTCGACAGAGACTTCAAATCTAATCCGATTAGCCTTCGACGACCGCATATCACCAACACTACTTGAAACCCCTTCAAGATTTCAAACATAGGAACTACCATGGGTGACGGAAATTGAGATTGATTCAAGTTCAGCTATTGTCTCTAACTTTGCATACTGAGATGTAACTTTTGAAGACTAGAGTTGAATTCTCTGAAGAAGTAATTTTAGGGACTGCTGTTACAAAAAGTGAGCCATTTCTATATCAGTACGGGAAAAGAAGGATTGATTACGCGTTAAAAGTTAACGGCCAAATTAACGGTTCTGTCAGTCAACGTTAGTCAAGGGGCTAATTTGTTGCAATGTGCGAACTGAAGGACCTAATTGAACACGTTTTCGCGCGAATTTGGGTCGAACTCGGGGCAAAATAACCCCTTTAGCCTAATCCTTTTAATTAATGTCACATGACAATTTTTAAGAACCTATATAAAAAAATATGTGTACTTTAAGTACCTATTTTGACCTAAAAAATACTTTAGATACATATTTTGACCAAAAAATATACTTTAGATACTTACTTTGACGAAAAAATACTTTAGGTACCTATTTTGACCAAAAATTATACTTTAGGTACCTAGTTTAACCAAAAAGTATACTTTATGTACTTATTTTGACCAAAAAATACTTTAGATACCAAAATGAAAAAGTTAGTATACTTTAGGTACTAATATGATATATAAGCCTTATGAGAAATGGGTGGAATTGATTGTAAACAGCTGTATATTAGCTTTTTGGATTTGTATTTGGGCTTTCGAATGAGTTTGGGTTGAATTATGTATAATTGACATTCATAATGGATATTTGGGACTATGTATGGAACAATTGGGTTTTATTTATTTATTTATTTTGATTTTATTTATAGCGAATTACTAATATAGTACTAATCTCAGACAAAATACGGGTATTACAGCTGGCCCTCTTTGCTCCTTGTTGTGGAAGAAGAATAAGGCAAAGACTGAAAAGACACGAATTTTGTCCAAACTTGCCGTCTGTTGCTCTGAGCTGCAAGATCTTCTTATTACAAACTTTCACTCATTCTTCCTCTTAGAAAGCTTGAACAAGTTCTTCTTATTATGAACTTTCCAATCCTTCTGTTATGGCTAAACTGAAGTCTGAACTAGTTCTTCTGAAAAATGCTGATCCACTTTTCTCTATAAAAAGTTGACCCTCATCCACTATTGAAAATTTTGATCCACCTCTCTGTAAAGATGTTGAACAAACGAACTCTTCCTCAATGTTTCTTGGAAATGCTGATCCACCTCTCTGTAAAGGTGTTAAACAAGCAAGTTTTTCTGTAATGTCGATCCACTTTTTTACTATTCATTCTTCTGAAATGTTGATCCACCTTTCTGTCAAGGTGTTAAAAAAGCAAGCTCTTCTCATTTGGAACTCTGGATTCTTTGTTGGGCAAACTCTTCTTATTAAGAACTCTGTCGTTGTTGGGTGAACTATTTTTATTAGGAGCTCTTCATTATTTGTTGTGCAAACTCTTCTCGTTATGAACTGTATTATTTGTTAGGTGAACTCTTCACATTAGGAGCTTTGTCTTTGATGAGCGAACTCTTTTTATTAAGAGCTCTTCATTTTTTATTGTGCAAAATCTTCTCATTATGAACTCTGTCTTTGCTTGACGAGCTCTTCACATTAGGAGCTCTATCTTTGCTAGGCGAACTCTTCACATTAGGAGTTATATTTTTACTGGGCGAACTCTTCACATTAGGAGCTTTGTATTTGCTGAGCGCTTCATATTAGGAGCTCTTATATTCTTTGCCAGACGAACTCTTCTCTTTATGAATTCTTCATTCTTTGCTAGGAATATTGATTCACCTCATCTTCTGAGGGAAAACTGCACCTGCAAAAAGAAATATTATTTGTTAGTAAGGATTCTTCCTGGAGTAATATGAAACATCCTCAATTTTTAGCTTGAAGCGCTGAGATCTTTAGAGTCTGTGCTTTTCTGCCTAGGGCATCTCGATCTTTCAGTTTCGATCTTTCATTCTAAAGCTCGCATAAGATCATTTGTTTCTCTTTCTCTGTTGATTAATCTCTTTCTATGCTTGAAATATATGTCACCTGCAAAATTCGAATATGTCATTAATCTTTCAACATCAATTGTAAAGTAAATGTACAATTTGAGTGTATCATTAAGGAACTTCAAGTGCTTCAATGAGAGAAGCTGGAATTTCAAGTGCCAGTTTATTTTTTTATTTTCAAATTTAAATACCAGTGTAAGAATTTATCTTTTCAAATTATATTCCAATTTTAAAGATGGTCGAGGACCACAGCAAAGACACTAAAAATATCTAGGATGAAAAAGCATAAAAAAAGTTGAATGAATTAATGTGACAGTTATATTTCCCATCAAAGGGGACAAAAATGATTAATTTCATCATGTTGAGAAATTATAATTATTTCAGATCTTGCACTTGTTTCTTTAATTATGCCTTTTCGACAATTCGATCCTTGCACGTGAATCTTAGTCTAGCCCAGATTGAATACCTTATTCAATGTGTTACCCACTCTCCCTATCCATTTATTATTTAATTTATATCCTCTACTTGCATTTCGTTTATCCGGCGGTAGAATTTGGTAAAAAAGTTTAGGGTCAATTAGTTTTTTTGTAAAAAATAAAAGTTTAAGTTAATAATTTTAAATTTTTTGAAGGGTATAATTTGAATTTGTTCAAAAAAATGGGTCTAACTTAAATTTTTAAATTTTGAGAGGCTTAGTAAAAGTTTTAAAAAAATATGAGAATAATTTAATTAAAATTATTCAAAATTTTTGGAGATAATATGAATTGTTAAATTTTGTATTGGAACTATGTAATTGTTTCTATTCGTGAATGATAATGTCTCGGCATTCTTTTCCCATCCTCTTGTTTCGGATTCAATTTCGAATATGAAGAAGTTTTTTAACGAGACCCAAATTTCTTTTCTATTTTTTTTTAAAATTTTGTCGGAGCCAACTTAATTTTTTTAAAATTTAAAAGGATTAAATACAATTTTTCAAAATTTAGGAGATCGTGACCTTCAATGGCGCACCGCCCCTTACGTCTATTACTTTAGTTTGGTTGACATATCACTAGTAAAATATACTGGAGGACATGAAATTGAGCATGTTTAAGCGCTCAATATTTTTCAATTTATGACTGAAGAGAGGTCTGAGTAATATATAAATTATATGTTCAAAAAATTATAAGTTGGTCCATTCAGCAAGGTCAAAATTCTCATATTAAAATTAAAAAAATATTTATCATTAAGAGTTTTGAAAATCTCATGTTTTATTAAGAATATTCTAATTTTTAATAAATGCTAAATTTTAAGTTTAAAAAATAAGCATAATTACAATTTCCAAAACTATAAATTACAAAAAATGTGAGATTTTTAATATTTAATGATGTTTTAAGAAATTTTCAAGATTTTTTCTGAGTTATTATATTTTGAATGTATTTTTATTTTTATTACACGTGACAAACATCTTATTAATTCCCATTATCTTTTTAATTGAATAATGTAATAACAAAACGAAACTAAATATAATAAAACGGCTAAAATGAAACTATAATATAAGAGGCAAAAATATATAGGACGTGTTTGGTAAACACTTTTTTTGAACTAAAATTAGAGTTGTTTGGTATTTTTAGAAGTTTAACTAGTTAAATCCGCTGATTTAAATGTTTGGTAAATAGATGATTGTAATAGATTGAAGTGAAATATTTCATTTTGAAAAGTAACTTTTTGAGTTAGAGATTTGGATAAAAAATTTGTAAAAATTATTTTGTCCTTGATAATTATAAAAAAATTCTCTAAATAACAAAAATTTGTTTAACTAATAAAATTAAAAAAATAATTTAATAAATAATAAATTTAATAAATAAATATAAATTTAATAATTTATAAAATTATATTCAAAATATAATTTCATAGATTAGAAACTAATATATACATCTAAATTTAATAATTATTAAAAATATATTAAAAAGATAATTTCAAAAATAAAAAATTAATATATAAATCTTCGTATATTCTCAATAATGATATTAAAAAATAATTTTTATAATGTAATTAATATTAATAGATACAAAATATTATTAACTAATCAATTATTCAAACAAGTATCAAATATAATCATATCATTATATGTCGTTTTGCTTGTTCAAATAATCAAACAGCTATCAACTATCAGTTAATTTTACCAAACATTTTTATACGATCAACTAAAATAATTCATTAGTCAAATCAACTAATACTATCAACTATTCGCTAATTACCAAACAGAGCCATATTAAAACCAAACAAACTTATAAATTTGGGTTGATTATGATGGATTTGAATAGTTATTTAGTAATATTTTTATTCATAATAGCAGATATTTGGGTAAATTAATTTTTAATATTTTATCATTAATTTAAGGGTAAACTACTCCAGTGACCACCGAACTATCGAACTCGTCAATCAGGCCACCAACTTATTAAATTGACATATTTTGACCCCGCCGTTAAAAAATTAACGGAGGGGTGACGTGACCGTTAACAAAAATTTATAAAAGTACACATTTAATCCCTATTATTTACCTATTATATCAATTTGGTTCTAATTTTAATTTAATTATAATTTACCCACTTCCTAAATGCCAAAGTAAGAAACCCCGTCGCCTTCGTCATATCAACCGGTTTGCAAATCGGTTGTGGGTTTGTACCCGAATTCCCTTTGGGCATAACTTTGTCGCCACCGTCACTGCCAGACCGCTTTTGATCGCCGATGATGGTGGCCGTCGGCTTCGATTCTTCCTAGCAACCTCTCCTCGTCGTCCTGAGCATGGATTTGAGGTCCATTTCACCGGAATCCATTTCTAATGCCACGAATATTGGTCAATTAATCTAGATTATACAATGTAAAAGTCTATTATGAGGACGATCATCATAACTCAATTTACTATATTCAATATACCAAAATTCAAACATCTATATTTACCTTACTTAAAACATCAATGTCTCGTGCCGCTAAAACTAATTTATAGTTAATATTTTTATTTTATCACCAACAACTAGTTGGTCCAGGGACAGAGCCAGAATTTGGGGCTGGGGGGCAAACTATAAATATTAGAAAGTAGGGGGCAAATTTATAAATAAATTAATTTTTTAAAAAATTTAAATAGGGGGACAAAGGTGAAAAAATGTCTTTAGGGTAGGGGGCGGTTGCCCCTCCCCACCCCCACATAGTTTCGCCCCTGAATTGGTCTAACAGAATGATCCATTATTTTTTTTAAGCAAACTTGAATGTTCGAATTCTAGCATTGTGAATAGAACAAATTAGATTTGAAATTGCCTCTACAATGAATCTCTACAATATATGATCCTAATTATTCAATCAATTAATTGATAATTATATAAAAATATTCTTATTTCATTACAATATTTTATAAAAAAATGAAACATACTTGTAATTTTTTAAGAGAAAACAAGGACAGATGTCAGCTTTTATATATGAAAATACATGGCTTGAATTTGTGAAAAAATTGCCCAAAATAATATGATCTACTTGGGCCACAAGTATTACCTCAACCAAACTTCTAAATATCAACTTACAAAAATACAAACAATTGTGAATATGGAAATGCACATTGACAATTCATATATAAATATATATATAATTCAAAATTTTCTTTTAGTTGAACCCTTCGAATAATTCCGGTAAAAAATATATTATTATTTTCTTAAGAGATACGTGTTCGAACAGTATGTTTATATAGTGTGTGTTCGTTCTCAAAAAACTAAAGAAATAAACATATACTACAATGAGATCACAACATACGTTAAAAAATTTCTTTTTTGATTTGACCCAAAAATAAAATTTATCTTTTTCAAATTTAAGTTGATTTTTATCAAATCCTAATTATCATTTGATATTGTGTGAAAACTATAAGTTTGTTTTAAGTTTATTATACAAATCGATAAATGAATTTGATTTTTTCTTAAATTTTTGTATGTCATCGACATGACATTTCAACAACTAATTGTACTGTAATACGTAATATTTTATGATGTTTGAAATGCATGCTCAAATACTAGTTGAGAATTGTTTTCAAGTTCGTGTACCCAATTAGGATAAAAAAATTAGATACCAATTTAAGAAAATTGTTAAGTTAAACAGTAGCTTGTATAAGGATTTATATTCAATACACATGTGCGCGGAAACAATAAGTTTTTATAAGCGTTTTAATTTTGGAGTTTTAGAGTTAGATTTTAAGGTTTAGAAGTTAGAAGATAAGATTTATGGTTTAAATTTAAGGATTGTGATTAAAGTTTAGGGTTTAAAATTAGAATTTAGGGATTGAAAAAATAATTACCCTTTGAATAATAAACATTTTAAATAATAAATCGGAATTTTATATCTAACGGACCGGTCCGGCCGAATTGTTTGGTTCTATAACTTCATAACATGCTAGAGAACTATAAGAAGCTAACTCAGCTTCTTCTCCAAGCAATGTGCACTGAAAACAACGTCCACCATGGAAATGCCGCGAGCTACCGAGTTCGAGACTCACTCGTCTTCCTCCTCCTCATCGTCCCTACCGGCGAACGAGTTGACGGCGGAAACACACAAGTCCGAGAAAACCCAGATCGCAAACGAAAGGAAGGGAAAGGTTAAAAATGACGAAATGTTCGAACGGAAACATCCAGCATATAGGGGAGTAAGGATGCGGCAATGGGGAAAATGGGTATCCGAAATAAGGGAGCCGAGGAAGAAGTCGAGAATTTGGCTCGGAACCTTCAAAACGGCGGAGATGGCGGCCCGGGCACACGACGTAGCGGCACTGAAGATCAAAGGCAAATCGGCTTATCTGAATTTCCCCGAGTTAGCTCACGAGCTTCCCCGTCCGCTTAGCTCGTCCCCCAAGGATATCCAGGCCGCCGCCGCCATAGCAGCTGCCACGAACTACGCGAAGAGCGGGCAAGAAGTTGAGAATGGTGATCAAATCGTTGATCGAATGGTTCCTCGTCGTGACTCGCCGTTGATCAACGATGATGATGATGATGCATTTGTTGATCTTCCGGATCTGTTGCTGCGTATGGACCGTCAGATTGATGAGTTTTGGAGCTCATTTCCATGGCCGTCGACTGCAACCGGGGACGATACTGTTGAAAACGGCTTTGTGTATGCGGAGTCGCGCGTCTGGGAATATTTCTAGCTCGACAGAAATAAAGAAAAAAGAGATTGTGTATTCTTCAACTTAAGCAACATGAATAACATTGTTATTTAAATTTAATCATATTAGAAACATGATTGTTATTTAAATTTAATCATATTGTACTTTGTGTTATTAAAATCGGATTTGATCAATAGTTTTGAATAGAAAATTGATGGTTTCATATGTTCAACTGGTGATATTAACTATGATATAAAATGAAATATTTTTTTTATTTGATCACTCATATATAATTCATTGACTCGTCTAATCTGAAACGTCGAATCGAGTTTTTTAGAGACTTAATGCAGGAGCGACTTTTCCAACCCAATTTTCTTCATTCACAATGTCAGATTCAAAAATCTGACCTTACTTAAGGGACTTAACGCTTCATCTCGCTAAATCAATTAGTTGTTGGCATAAAATAAATGGTTTTGAACCATTAAAAAACCAAAATATAGATATCCACTAAATGATACTTATCTTGTATGAGTTCAAATTCTAAGCTTAGCAGATAATGTAATACCTCTCTATTTAATAAAAAAATCCACTAGAAACCAATTGAATCGGCTGAATTGAGTAAAAAACTATTTATTCAAAGATTTTATGTTTAAACCCATATAAATTTGTGGCCTCTAAAATTGTAAATCAAATTAATATTTAATTATAAATTAAAAGAATATATTAATCGAACTAATACTCAATTGATAATTTTTTTTGGGTTTGAATTGTATTGGTTTTGATAATTATGTTCTTGACCATCTATATATATTGTACTCATTCTTAGTGTTGTCGGAACAAATCAACCAATTGAATTAAAAAAATTATGGTTAAATCTGATCAACTTATGACATTAAATTTGGAGTAAAATGAGTGATTATAAATAGTTAAAAGGTCGAAAAATCATAACAAAAGATGGGCTAGAAAACCAATAAATTGGTTGAAATGGATAATTATAATAATAATAGTTTTTATTTTAAAAAGATCTTTCTAATCGTTAAATTAAAAACAATTACATTTAAACGTATTTAAATCCATAATTTCATAATCGTGGATAATGTTTATTGTAGTAGACACGGATTCAAATCGATTTGTCTATAAGGTGTATATACATTGTCAAAAGATTAAGAATATATATGAACAAATATTACATTGTAATCGTTTTAGACTATTAAAAAAACATTCTCTCTATCCCATAAAACTTGTCCATTTTTGTGTTTTAAAATTGTCTCACTTTAATTGTTTTATGAAAAACTCAACAACTTTTACAAGACACATTTCTTTTTCTACCCTCTTTTTAATTCCAATAAAATAAATTTTAACTTTTTAAGGATAAAATTATTATTTTAATTACTTTACAACATATTTCTTATACAAATTTCCCCCCTAAAACTACTTAAAAAATCAATAAGAGACAATTTTTGTAAGACAGAAGGACTATCAAATTAGCTATTATTCGATAGCAGTTCCAACCGAGCTAATACTCCGTGGGTAAAAAATATTAGTATATTTTTAGTGTTGGGCCTAAGCCGAAGGATGCTGCTGCTCAGCGAAGGCCAGATGCTAAGATTGCTGGGTTGGGCTGATCATCCACTGCCGCCCATGGGTCTAGTGGCTGGTTGTTACACAATCAGGCTCGTCCTTTATAAAAGGTTAGTATTCCCGCAGGCCGCAACAGCTTAGCTTTCTTCTCGTGTAACCAAAAACCCTAGCCAATCTCTGCGCAGCTCGCTAATGGGTACTCTCTCAATCTCTCTCTATTTCGTTCTTGATTTTAGTTACAGATCTCCTCTTTTTTTTTACCATTTTTCTTCCGTGTTTCGTATAGCTTTTCGTAATGCAATTAAATGAGTTGAATAATTTCAGATTTTTCATTTTCCTTGGTTATTGCTTTTGATTTTTGTGTGGTTTATATGAATGTAGGGGCTTACAAGTACGTGTCGGAGCTATGGAGGAAGAAACAGTCTGATGTGATGAGGTTTTTACAGCGGGTGAGGTGCTGGGAATACCGTCAACATCCGGCAATTGTTAGGGTCAACCACCCTACTCGTCCTGACAAGGCTCGGCGCTTGGGTTACAAAGCCAAGCAGGTAATTTTCCCATTCAATTTCACTCTAAACGACATAGCTTTAGAACTTGATTTGCTTAGGGCTTGTTCTCCAGATCTTAGTCAATGGGTGTTATTTAGATTAGATTTAAATCGAATAATTAATCGTTTGCAACTACCATTTACTATTTCTTGGTGTTTGTTATTCCTATGTTATTTGAATTTCGGTGTCGGCGACGAGTACTTAAGTTTTTCCAAGTATATTCTATTAATGTATTTGGGAGATCTTTAGAGTAACATATACCTAAACTCTTGTTATGTCGGACTTGAGTACTTGAAGCGAAATGGAGATTCTGAGTGTTAATTCTGAAATGAAATGGTATAGAAGCTTGTGCTTTGTTTTCAATTTTCAAAGGTTTGCCTCTCACGGATTTGTGTGTACTTTTAAAGGGCTATGTAGTTTATCGTGTTCGTGTTAGAAGGGGAGGTCGAAAGAGGCCTGTTCCAAAGGGTATTGTCTATGGTAAGCCCACAAATCAGGGTGTTACCCAATTGAAGTTCCAGCGCAGCAAGCGCTCTGTTGCAGAGGAGCGTGCTGGTCGAAAGTTGGGAGGTCTCAGAGTTGTTAACTCGTACTGGATCAATGAGGTTTGTAGGAGGATCCATTTAAATACATTTTGGATGACGACATTGTGCTCATTGTTTTTGTGCATATTTGATCTTGTAGGATTCGACCTACAAGTACTTTGAGGTTATACTGGTCGATGTTGCACACAACGCGATCCGCAATGACCCGAGGATTAACTGGATCTGCAACCCTGTTCATAAGCACAGGGAGCTACGGGGACTCACTTCTGCTGGAAAGAAGAACAGGGGTCTGCATGGAAAGGGTCACTTGCACCACAAGAATCGGCCTTCTCGGAGGGCAACCTGGAAGAGAAACAACACCCTCTCCCTTCGCCGCTACCGCTGAGTTTGAGTCTGTTGGTTTTAGACGTATTAATTGCTTCATATTGTTCGATTTTAGACTTCATCTTCTCGACTTTGAAATTGTTGCAAGTTTTGTTCCTTCTATTCCAGTTTAAATCCATTTGGATGAAGAAATTTAGACACCCGAAAATGATTTTTAAATAAGAGGAAATCATCTGGTTGTCGAGGGTAATGGTGATTACGGTGTTAATAGAATATTTTATATTAAATTATCTCACTAAATTATCATGAAGTTTCATATACATCAAATATCATGTAGCCAAGTAGGTCAATTTCCAAGTCAAAAACACTCATCAAATCAAAATATAATATACTAAGTAAATTTCTTGCAATTTTGATCTTAAATTTATAGAAATCAAATGTATTGAAGTAAAAACTTTTAATAAAAGGCTTAAAGAAAAATAAGTCCCTGAGCTATGTTTTTCTAACAATAATTTAATCTAACAATAAAAACGAACTATTATCAATCTATTTAGTTTTTAGATTGATTTTATTGCTTTGTTATTTGAGAGTTTTTAGTGTTTTTTTTTAATTTATAACATCTAAATTATTTATAAGATTTTGAAATTTACAAATTCAAATTTTATTACATTTAATTTTAATTTTAATTTTAATTTTATCCTTAAACTTTTTAACATTTCAATTTTATCTTTAAATTATCGTTTGTGTCACGTCATATTATTACACAATACATATAATTGTTTATGTGACAATTAACATTTTTATAACGATTTTATTAAGATGAGATATAGTTAACATATATTGATAATTTATGGATGAGATTAAAATGTTCAAAAAATTGAGAATCGATTTACAATGAGT
Source organism: Hibiscus mutabilis (assembly GCA_019671005.1). Classification (NCBI taxonomy): domain Eukaryota; kingdom Viridiplantae; phylum Streptophyta; class Magnoliopsida; order Malvales; family Malvaceae; genus Hibiscus; species Hibiscus mutabilis. Next base: position 1,345,024 of record CM033717.1, on the reverse strand, counting down.
CGTAATTTAAAAATAAAATTGAAACGTTTAAAAGTTTTGGGCCGATTTAGATTGAGGGTCATAAGGATGAAATTGTAATATTTAAAAGTTTAGAGACTAAATTAAGCAAGGTCATAGTTTAGAGATATTTGGTGCAATTAGCTAAAAAAACAGTTTAATTTCACGGATAGCACTCCATATTCACCGTCGATATCCACCACATGCTGCAGATCGAACTTGTCTGTCGCGAAACAGAGTCACCGTCTTGCTAGCATTAACTATTGTTGATTTATCAAACTTATAAGCCACGTGTCTTATTTTGAAACGTTGAGGGTCATCTTACGGTTGCCATTTTTAGAGGTTTACTTTTATTTTATTATTATTTTGGTTCAAAAAATTAAGATTTACCATCATCGTCGTTTTCATCATTTTCCTCACATATTCTTTCTCTAACTGAATTATTTTTTGTTTGTACTTCGGTTCGCCGGAACCCTAACTCTATCCGCCGGAGGATTGAAGATTCCGGTGAGTCACGGTTACTGATTAATTCTTCTAGCTTTGTTTTTATTCAAACACATTTCCTCTTACTTTTCTTCATCTTAATTTTTTTTTTGTTTCCTCTCTGTTCTTAGTTTGATTATGTTGTGGTTAAAGTGGTTTTGTTATGAACTGGAGTTTTCTGGTGCAGTAAATGACCGTAGGATTAGGGAGGTGTTGAGATCAAACAGCCTGGGTTTCATCACCGGATGGAGGGAGGTAGCGTCTCTAGACTTACTTGCTCTGGTAACTGTTCATATTCCTACTTGCTATTTTATTAAACAAATTATGTTTTAGGTTTTTCATTTGCATGTTTAAATAGAGCTTGAGAACATTTGTCTGTCCTTTTGAAGGGGGGAGTTTAGTGTTAAAAGTTTAGAATATATTTTTTGTGGGCTTCAGCTTTTCTTTTCTGCATTTTTCCAGTTTAACTTAAGCTCAGTGTTTATTAACCATCGGCTTCTTTTTCCTTGATATAGTTTTATAATTAATGTATTTGAGGTAGTGTTTTGTGTTTTTGTGCATGGTTGCATGCAAATAAAATTTTACGAACATTATCCTTTTTTAATTGACTTGTATCAAGCTTCATAAATGTAGTTTATCGAGTTTTCGAGCTATATTGGGAAAGCAAAAAAATTAATATCTACAATTTATTCGTTTTTTACTCGTCATTTTCTTTTCTGACATCAGGCTATGCAATGTGAACAGTTAGCATCTTTTTTAATACTTCACATTAATTAATCCATTTGAATTTATGTTCTTTGAACTGTAAATTAGCATTCAGCTCTCTAGGAAGTAGTAAACTGGGTAGTGTGGTTGGAGAAAGCTTCTCAACTTTACACCTTTCCTGCACAATTCACATTATACAAGGATAATCTAAGTCTGGGTAGTGTGTATTATTTTTCTGTTGTAGGGATACACTCATGGATTATGATGACAATGATCTCCAAAGCCCGAATCTTCATTTAGCTGGCGAAGGGAACAGCAAATTTCCTCCTGTTTTACACCCATATGCTCTCCCAAGATTTGAGTTTGATGATAACCTTAATGGACCTTTAAGATTTGATAGTCTGGCTGAAACTGAAGTATTTCTTGGCATTGAAAGTAGTGAAGATAACCAATGGATTGAAGATTTTTCACGGGGGAGTATTGGGATTGCATTTAGTTCGAGTGCTGCCGAACCTTGTTCAATTTCTAGGCGCACCAATGTCTGGTCTGAGGCAGCCTCTTCTGAATCTGTTGAAATGCTATTACAATCTGTAGGACAGGAAGAAAGTATTATTGGTCAAACCATCATTAAGAATTCAGATGCCTGTGATGAACTGGGCGGCGGCACAATAAAGCATATGGACCCTAGTTTGAAACATGAGGATAGTGATCTTACTAAAGTAGGGGATGGCTTACAGCCTGCTTCACATACGAGTGAGAATCCTGGAAAATTTTCTGCGTTGAAAGGTGCTGTATCGGGAGATCAGTTGTTGGTTGACAGTGTTTCTCAAGCACATGAATTGAAAGCTCCAAATATGAGAAATACTGACTTATCTTTGAGAGATGAGTCTAAAGATGGTGAACAAATTGTTGTTAATGAAACTCAAGTGGAGGCTTCAGTTGATCAATGTGTGGATAATAGGGACCGAGTAGATAACTTTGCTTCTGGGTCACAAATTGATATTGCAGTTCCATATGCGCAAAACACCTGTGAAAGTAGTAAGGATTCAGATGCCCGTGATGAACTAGGCATCATAATAAAGCAGATTGAGCCTAGTTTGAAGCATGGAGATAGTGGTCATTCTGAAGTAGGGGATGGCATTCAGCCTGTCTTACTGACAGATGAGATTCCTGGAAAATTTTCTGGGCTGAAAGGTGATGTATCAGGAGACAATTTGTTAGTTCAAGATGCTTCTCCAACACATGAATTTGACTCCTCTGTTGATGGGACATTGAAAGTTCCAAATACGGGAAATACTGACTTACCTGAGAGAGACGAGTCTAAAGATGAAAATCAAGTGGAAGCTTCGGTTGACCAATTTGTGGATAACAAGGAACCTGTAGATAACTTTGCTTCAGGGTCACAAGTTGATACTTTGATTTCCTCTGAGCAAAACACCTCTGCAAGTAGTGTTTTTTTAGAGAAGCATGATGCCACATATTTGAAAAATGACAATGTTGATGGAAATGTCGACAGTTTAGCAAGGGAAAATGTTGATTTGAGCCAAGAAATTCACATTGATGGTGAGAAGTTGATTGAAAATGCAGTTGCAAGTGTTACCTCATATGTGAAGAAGCATTCAGTTTCAAACAAGAAATATAGGGAAGATGGACATGCTATTGCAAATATTACACCTACTGTGGGGGAGCCTTCGGATAGGATATTGAAAGAGAATTCTGACCACCATATGGTGGAAGGGTGCAGTGAGGGCTCGGGTGTAGAATGTCATCTGCAGACTGACATATTCAATGATAATGTCTTATCTGTAGTAACGTTACATCATGTATCGCCAATGCCCTTTGTTGCTGATACTACCATTAAGGAGCAGGAAAGTGAAATCGGCAATATTGATACTCAAATTTCTGTGAGTCGAGAGTTAAAGTTGGATAACTTGGATTCAATGGTGCAGATAACATGTGATGCCGCTGAGAAGAAAAATTTGTCAGAAAGTGGTTTTCACTCTGATATGAAAATCTTGAGCAGCAAGTCAGAGAAATATTTGTTGTCTGGGGAAGATGGTAAAGGTGCTAAGGGTGAAGTTGATGGTGCCCACAGTACTTTGGGAGTAGAACCAGTGAGAGTAGATGAGGAATTTTTAGTCACTGAACATACTGATGATTTTAAATTTGAGCAGAGTGTTTCGGCTGCTGAAACGCATAACACCAAATTGCCTTCTGATTGTAGTAAAACAGATTGCGGGGAGGGTGGATCTCTGATTGTATTAAAGGCAGTTGATTCCTCTTCCTTTGGCACAGATGACACTGAAAATGAGTTAGCTTCAACTTTACCATCTGATGTTTCCATCAGTGGCAAGTCAGGTAATATATATTTTAAGTGAAGAAAAACAGAATTGAAGAAAAACAGAATGTGTTTCTATTTCTTTTTTATTAAAAAATTATTATCAACTTACAGAGGTTTACAGACTTTTATAGACTAGGACTTTTAGTTACATTAGGAGTCCTACTAATTATTAACTTCTAACTCTAGTCTTAAGAGTTTGACTTTAACTAAACATAGTTTGATTACAATAACTATTCTAGTTCGACTAGACTTACAATTCTAGTTCGACTAAACTTATACTCCCCTCAAGTTGGAGAATATACATTGTATAATCCCAACTTGAATAAAAAATTGTCGAATAAGGCTTTTGGCAGTGCTTTTGTTAGTGCATTTGTCACTTGCTCCTCGGCTGGAACATACTCTAATGAAGCCATTCCACTTGTCAACTTCTCTGCGATAAATTGCCTATCTATTTCAACATGCTTTGTTCTATCGTGTTGAATAGGGTTCTTGGCAATTTGAATGGCCGATTGATTATCACAAAAAATCTGGAAGTTTTCATCTTTGGTCATTCCCAATTCTTTAAGCAACTTATTAATCAGATTCCTTCACACATTCCCAAGGTCAATGCTCTGTATTCCGCTTCTGCACTGCTTCTGAAAATAATTGTCTGCTTTTTGCTTTTCCAAGTTACCAAATTACCCTGTACATAAGAGCAGTATCCACTGGTTGACCTCTTGTCTGTTAGTTCACTGGCCCAGCTTGCATCTGTGAATACTCTAACACTTATATCAGAACTTTTCTTGAATATTAAACCATGTCCAGCTGTACCTTTCAAGTATCTTAGAATCCTCTTTGCTGCTTCCATGTGTTCCTGCCTTGGATCTGTCATGTGCTGACTCACAATATTCACTGGAAATGAGATATCTGGTTTTGTTAGTGATAGGTAGATCAATTTCCCTACTAGCCTCTGGTAGAGTCCTTTATCTACCTTTGGATTTGGATCGACTTTGTTGAACTTTAAGTTTGCATCCATGGGTGTATCTGCTGGTTTGCAACCCAACATTCCTGTTTCTGTCAATAAATCCAGAACATACTTCCTCTGATTGATCACCAAACTTTTGTTAGACCTTGTTATCTCCATGCATAGGAAATATCTGAGTTTTCCTAAATCCTTGATTTCGAATTCCCTGCTCAACAGGGTCTTTAATCGACTCAATTCCACTTCATCATCTCCTGTCAATATTATATCATCCACATAAACAATAAGGATAATCCTTTTATTCAATGAGGTTACCTTAGAGAACAAGGTATGGTCTGCCAGTGATTGTTTGCATCCATTCTCCAAAATAACCCTGGTGAATCTGTTGAACCATGCTCTTGGAGACTGCTTAAGGCCATAGAGAGATTTGTCAAGCTTGCACACCTTCTGATTTTGTTCAGCACCTTCTAGTCTAGGTGGAATCTGCATGTATACTTCTTCTTCAAGGTTACCATTAAGAAAAGCATTTTTAACGTCAAGTTGATGCAGTTGCCAATCACAGTTTACAGCTAGGCTTAACAAAACTCTAACTGAATTTAATTTAGTAACAGGGGCAAATGTTTCCTTATAATCGACTCCATAGGTCTGTGTGAACCCCTTGGCAACCAATCTGGCTTTATATCTATGTATACCGCCATCTGAATTGTACTTAATGGCAAACACCCATTTGCATCCAACAGGTTTTTTACCTTGGAGAAGATCTATAATGGTCCATGTACCATTCTTTTCAAGTGCCTCAATTTCTTCATCAACTGCTTCTTTCCACTTTGGATTTTGCAAAGCTTCTTCAATAGTCTTAAGAATCTGTTCTTCATCTAGCTTTGCTGTAAATGCTTTAAAAGATGGCATCAAATTCCCATAAGCAACATACCTTTGAATAGGATGCTTAATACACTGCCTCACCCCTTTTCTTTTAGCAATAGGTAAGTTTTCAAATTCAAGAAGATGAGAAGGATTACTAGCAGAATCATTACCTCCACTTTCTTTACAAGCAGCTGGACTAAAATTCAATTCTTGGCAAGTACCAGATTGCAGAATGGTTTCTGGAATGGTTCTCATTTTTCTGGTGTAAACCTGCAGTTGTTTAGGGGGCTGTGAAGAAGGTTCGGTTAAATTTTGGATTCTTGCAGGCGTGACAGTAGGTGAAGTATGTGGTGTAGATAAGGTACTAGGTGAAGGAATAGGTAAGATATTAGGTGGAGAAAAAGAAGTCTGAGGCTCAAGTGATGAGGGATAAGTAGGAGGTGGTAAAGGAAAAGAAGGAACCTGTTTTGGAGAGGGCTGGAAATCATCAAAACTCTCCCCCTGAATTTCAACCGTGGGAAAATATGGTTCCTGTTCAAAAAAGTTAAGATCCAAAGAAACAAGAAATTTACTAGAAGGTGGATGATAACATTTATAGCCATTCTTTAGTGAAGAATATCCTACGAACACACATTTTAGAGATTTAGGATCAAGTTTAGACCTAGAAGGATCATGGTTTGTAACAAACACGATACAACCAAAAGTTTTTAAAGGAAATGTAGAGGACAAAGGCTTAAAGTGAGGAAAATAAGATAAAAGAACATCTCTAGGTGTTTGGAAATTTAAAACTCTACTAGTCATGCGATTAATAAGATATGTAGAAGTTAATAAGGCTTCTCCCCATAGATATTTAGGAACATTGTGGGTAAACAATAAGGCTCGGGTTACCTCTGGCAGATGCCTATTTTTCCTTTCTGCGACTCCATTCTGTTAGGGAGTATCAATACAAGAACTAATCTGTACTATCCCTTTCTCCTTGAAAAAATCACCTAAAGATTTAGTAAAGAATTCCCCTCCATTATCCGATTTAAAGATTTGAATTTTAGAATGAAATTGGGTCTCGACCATGTTGTAAAATCTCTCAAAAACACTAGTCACTTCAGATTTTTCTTTCAAGAGGTAAGTCCAAGTGGTTCTACTATGGTCATCAATAAAGGTCACAAACCATCTGCTACCAGTAATATTCTTCACTTTAGAAGGACCCCAAACATCACTGTGGATAAGAGAAAAAGGATGTGAGGGTTTGTAAGTAGAGGGTAAGTAAGATTGTCTTGTTTGTTTTGCAAGTTGACAGATATGACATTTAAAGGAAGAAGGTTTTTGATTAACAAATAATTGAGGAAAAAATTTTGCAAGATAGGAGAAATTTGGGTGGCCTAACCTAAAATGCCATAACATAACATCAGACTGTCCTAAGGAAGTAAGACAAAATTTAGAAGATGAAGTTTTAGAATTTCCTGTATTGTGAAGAAGATATAAACCATTATGCAAGCGAGCATTGCCAATCCTTTTTTTGAAGTCCAGTGCCTGTAAAAAACACTCAAAATCAGTGAACTGGAAAACACAATTTAAATCCTTGCAGAGCTTGCGAACTGACAACAAATTGCAATTCAGACTAGGCACAAAAAGTACGTCTCGAAGGACTAAGTCATCAGAAAGAAATACAGAACCACTACCTTGAATTTGTGAGAAAGAGCCATCTGCTAACTTGATAGAATTCTGAGAGGAGGATTTTTTAAATTGAAAAAACAATTCCATGTTACTAGTCATGTGGTTAGAAGCACCAGAGTCCACAATTCATGCTGATGTATTCGTAGTAGAAAGAAGTGCAGTGGAAGAAGAGTTGGTCTGTGTACCATCATTGTCTGCAAAAGCCAGATTTCTTGCACTGCTCCCAGTAAATATGCCGAACAGTTGCTGTAGTTGTACCATCTTTTTTTTTGGTGAAGCCTCTAGATGAAGTCAGATTATCCATTGAAGAGGAAAAGAGATTTTTTTTCTCGATAGGATCGAATTTAGACTGATACAATGAAGAAAAGCGTGGTGGGCCTATAACCCACAGGTCCCAAGATCGGAACCTGGCTATGATACCATGAAGAAAAACAAAATTGAAGAAAAACAGAATGTGTTTCTATTTCTTTTTTATTAAAAAATTATTATCAACTTACAGAGGTTTATGGACTTTTATAGACTAGGACTTTTAGTTACATTAGGAGTCCTACTAATTATTAACTTCTAACTCTAGTCTTAGGAGTTTGACTTTAACTAAACATAGTTCGATTACAATAACTATTCTAGTTAGACTAGACCTACAATTCTAGTTCGACTAAACTTACATTAAGCATTAATTTTGATATCTGCACTTGTTTCATTTGTTTTGATTTCTTTACCTCCGCAACATTTGCAAACTTGGTGTTATTGTGATACAGTAGATTGTATGCTTTTGCCTTCTGGTAAGAATCTTCCTGCTGCTGTTGTTTCAGATTCGAAGGAGGTTCAAGTGTCATCTTCAGAAGCAAGTTTCTCAATCATAAAGACTTCTGGAGTCTCAACTTAGGGTGCACCTTGTGAAACTGGTGGACATTCCTCTTGTAAGAAAGATGATCAGTCCTTGTCAATGCAGGATACCTCTAATGCTGTTGGCAAAAGTGGAGAACAAACACTTCACAGTGTCACTTTGGAGGCTGTAAAGGATATACATGCATCTTCTATTGTCTCTGATTCCACAGTAAGAGAGACCGATGGTGCTGAAGCCCAAGTTATTTCTAGGGGTTCTTCAGGACCTTCAGGTGAGCTTTTATGATTTGTTGGACTTCTCGTTTACCTAATAGTCATCCCAAGTTCTCAACTTAGACTTGAACATAATAAAGCATATTGTTGTTGGCAATTTCACATGTATTAAACCTATAGGTATGCAAATTCTATTTGGCAGTATGCTATAGCCAGAGCATTTCTGACTAATTGTGGTTTTACTGTTGTTCATACCTTGCCATTATGTTGTTGTTTCCTTGTTTCCTTGCTATTATGTTGTTGTTTCCTAATTCCCTTGCCTTTATTGTTGTTATGAGCTGTTTACACTTTATGAAGCACATATCCTTTCATTTATTGTTTGAAACTTCACAATATAATGTCCACTGCAATAAATTTCCCTCAGGTGTTGTATCCATTCAAGAGAAGAACAAGACATCAACAAAACCAGTGCCTTCAACTTCAAAGGAACTGTCCCATAATGCTGACCAAAGTAATCTTGAAGATGGTGATCCCAAATTACTTTCTCAAGAGTTCAATGGTCATATTATTGTGCATCATGTTGATGGTGAGTTTCTTTATCATTTTTCCTCTAAAGTAATTGTAATTAGATATTTTAAGCATGTCATGGTGGAATCCTTCATTTATCCTTCTCAAGTCTTGTCCCTTAGATCAGTAATCTATCATGTCGGCAAAAGTTGGTTTGTCTTCTTTTGTTTTTGCCACACCTCCCATTTCCCCCAGGTTTTATTGGGATGTATCTCCTTTTGCTTGGATTTTCTTCTCGTGAAGTTGCATCCTGTTTAAGGGTAATTTCTGAACTGTCAACTTGTTTCTAAGGATGCACAATCCATAAATTAGTTACATGTTTTGCCTCTTTCAAGCTCATTTTCTTGTGGGACTATTTCAAAAGTGTTTCCTTTTCCCTCCCACTTTGATTCGTGTAGATTGTAAGCGATACGGAATATACTATAATATTTTAACTATTGTAAATAACTCAAGTAATTGAGTTAGTTTAGGAGTCCTACTTATCTAATCTACCTGAAAGATAGAGTTAGAACTTAACTTAACTTAGGCTTTGTTGTATTCAAAAAAGTCCTATAAATAGGACTCTATTTTCTGTAAATGATCAATCAATTGAATAGAAGAAAAACTACTTTTCTCTTTGATAAAACCTATATTATTTACATGGTATTAGATTAGGTTTTGATCCTCAATCTAGCTATGGAAAATTCTTCTTCGTCAAAAATAAATTCTGGAACTGATGTTCATTCCAGTTTTGATGCTCTATCCTCAATCCGTGAGGTGTTTTCTGAGGTAAGAAGGGAGGTAAGCAGATGAACCATAATGCTGATCGACTCCAGCCCTCCTGATGGCTCTGCTCTTGTGACTCATGTCTCCACCAACCGTAAACCAAGGCCTAGAAAGCCCTGCTGTGATCATTGCCAGGTGGGCCACTTTAAAGAAACTTGCTGGAAACTCCATGGCGAGTCGACAGACTGGGAGCCTCAAAGAGTGAGGAGACAAAAAGATTTGACAACCCATATTGCAACCACAAATTATCCATCCAGCTTTAGTAAACCGCAACTTGAATATTTACAGAGGTTGATCAGCCAAATGACCTCTTCTGGTGATCCAAATATTACTTGTCCAACCTCAACTGGTAGTATTTCATTTATTTCTACTGTCACTAAAAATTGTTGGATCGTGAACTCCGGTGCTACTGACCATATGACAGGGAACAAAGATTTATTTCTCAGCCTTACTCGACAGACTTAGCAAAGAAATATAAAAATTGATGATGGATCCTTAACAACAATAAAAGGGGTTGGCACTGTGGTTATAAATGATGTTATTATGCTTCACTTTGTTCTCTATGTTCCTCACTTACAATGCAACCTCTTGTCAATTAGCAAATTATGTGGGGATTTTAATTGTGTTGCTAAATTTAGTTCCTCTGGCTGTGTTTTTCAGGAAGTGGTTTCGGAGAAGGAGATTTGCAGTGCTGAGCTGTGTAGTGGACTCTACATCATCAAGGACCAAACTTTTCTTAAGAAACAAGTTCAACCAAGTTGCACTTTTTCATCTATTTGTTCACCTTTTCCATACTCAACTTTAAAAAGTAGTGATGTCTTGCTATGGAATTACATATTAGGCCATTCGAATTTCTTTTATCTTTAGAAATTGTTTCCCAGTTATTTATTGATAAAAGTCTTACAGATTTTACTTGTGATATATGTCAATTTGCAAAACATAAAAGGACTCCTTACCCTCCAACTCCTTATACACCTCAACCTTTTTCACTCATCCATTGTGACATATGGGGGCCTTCTGGAGTCAAGAATGTAAATGGGGCAAGGTGGTTTGTATCTTTTATCGACGACCATTCAAGGACCACTTGGACCTTTTTAGTGAAAGACAAGTCTGAAACCGAGGGTATATTTAAGCATTTTTTTATGATGGTTCAAACTCAATTTGGCAACCAAATTAGAATTCTAAAAAGTGATAATGAGAGTGAGTTTTTTACAACTACCTTGGGTAAATTTCTTAAGGAAAAAAGGGCCATTCATATTAGTTCATGTGTCGACACCCCTCAACAAAATAGAGTGGTTGAGAGAAAAAATAAACACTTTTTAGAAGTCACTCGCTCCTTATTGTTTTCCTCTCATGTACCTAAATCCTTTTGGGCAGAAGTCTTACTTACAGCTACTTATCTTATCAATAGGTTACCAAGTCGGGTTTTGTGGTTCAAGTCACCTAAAGAAGCCTAGTGGCTAAAGAATGCTCATATTGCCCCATCTTGTATGGGTTCGAATCTCGGTATAGGAATATAAATTCTCTATTTAATCAAAAAAAAAGAATTCTTTCTTCAAGCACTTCCATTTTTTAAACCTATGACATGTACCTTACCTATCAAGGTTTTTGAATGCTCGGTCTTTGTTCACATCCATAAACAACATCGAAGTAAATTCGACCCTAGGGCAGTGAAGTGCATCTTTCTTGGGTATTCTTCTCTTAAGAAGGGCTATAAGTGTTATTGCCTATTACTCGTAAATTTATGTTTCTATGGATGTCACTTCTTTTGAACTAACACCTTTTTTCTCGGATTTGAAATTCATGGGGAGAGTTGGGATGAATTTCAGTCTCATCCTCAACAAGTTCACCTACCTTTCTTTGTGATGATCCTATTTTTTCACCTCCCATTGAATTTGATGACCCTATTTTTTCACCTCACATTGAATCTCCTTTAGAAAACCTACCTCAGGGTCCACCTCAAACTCCACAAAACCTATCTACTTCATAGATCCAACTTGGAACAAAGGAACTTAGTGTTTACACAAGAAAAATAGGTCTGTTTTGCAAGAAACTACACAGCCTAGGACTACTCAAAATCTGGAACTGATTCCACTATCCTTTGAAGGTAATGAAGGTATGGAACCTGTTAATAGTGATGTTGTTCCTTCAATTGAAATTCTGATTTGGATATATACTTACCTATTGCTCAAAGGAAAGGTGTTAAGGCTTGCACTAAACATCCAATACAAAGGTATGTAGCCTATGGGAAACTAATTCCTTCTTTCAGAGCTTTTACTGCCAAGGTCAACAAAGAGCAGATTCCTAATTCTGTACAAGAAGCCTTGAAGGATCCTAAGTGGCGTAAGGCTGTACAAGGCCAGGTTAGTTGCAAGGGGGTTTGCTCGATCTTACGGGATTGATTATCAAGAAACCTTTGCTCTGGTAGCAAAGCTTAACACAGTCAGAATTCTGTTGTCTCTTGCTGCCAATCAGGAATGGTCTCTTCACCAACTTGATATCAAGAATGCCTTCCTAAATGTCACCTTGGAAGAAGAGGTATATATTGCAAAAACCCCAAGGTTTGAATGGAATTTTAAAACTGGTCAAGTATGCAGGTTATTAAAATCTTTGTATGGGCTCAAACAATCTCCCAGAGCTTGGTTTGATAGATTTACTAAGGCCATCTTGAAATGTGGCTATTATCAATGTCAAACTAATCACACCATGTTTATTAAAACTACCTCTGAAAACAAGAAAGCTATCCTAATAGTTTATGTCAATGATATAATCATCACAGGTGATGATTCTCGAGAAATAGACAGGTTGAAGGGTTTTTTGGCCACTCAATTTGAGACTAAAGACCTAGGACAACTTAGATATTTCCCAGGGATGGAAGTAGCTAGGTCAAAAGCTGGAATTGTCATAAATAAGAGGAAATATATTATGGATTTGTTATCTGAAACAAGGCTGTTAGGGTGTAAACTTGCCGAGACACCTATGGAGAGCAATCTAAAGTTCAGAATTGATAACAAGGGAGTTCCTGTTAACAAGGAACGCTATCAAAGGTTGGTAGGTAAGCTAATTTACCTATCACTAACCAGACCAGACATAGCTTACTCAGTTAGTATTGTAAGCTAGTTCATAAATGATCCTAGAGAAGAGCACCTAGAGGCAGTAAAAAGGATCTTGAGATACTTGAAGATGACACCAGGTCATGGACTGATTTTCACCAAAAATGAGAATCAAAAGGTGGAGATTTTCACAGATGCAACCTGGGCAGGAGACCTTACATCTAGACGATCCACTAGTGGGTATTGTACTCGAGTTTGGGGTAACTTGGTGACTTGGAGAAGCAAGAAACAAACGGTAGTATCAAGAAGCAGTGTAGAGGCAGAATTTAGAGCTTTGACACAAGGAATTTGTGAGGGAATTTGGGTTCAAAGGCTGTTAACAGAACTGAAAATGAATTTCAGTGAACTTTTTTGAACTTCAATGTGACAATAAGTCTGCAATAAGTATTGCAAAGAACCTTGTACACCACGATAGAACAAAGCATGTGGAACTTGACCATCATTTTATTTCTGAAAAAGTTGCAAATGGGACAGTGAAGCTGAATTTTGTTCCAACTCATCAACAACTTGCTAATGTACTCACCAAGGCATTACCAAGAACTAACTTTGATAAGCTCACATCTAAACTGGGACTCTACAATGTATACTCACTAGCTTGAGGGGAGTGTAGATTGATGACAATCCTTCCTGTGGATCTCCAATTCTGATTAGAACTTCCTTCCTGATCTCCAATTCAATTAGCAGCCAGAAAGTAAAATTGGAACAAGTACTGTTAAAGGATCCAAAGATCTGAGTGCTTCAGTTTCTGGGGTCATTAGTGAGGAAGCAAACATAGAGCACTCTATTTCTCAGGATACTAAAGGAAATGATGCATCTTCAGGGGACAAAAGTTTCACTTTTGAGGTTCCTCCAATGGCAAATTTGTCTGAAAAAGAAGCTGGCAGGAATTGTCAACCATTTTCTAGTGTTCAGCATGAAAAAATATCCTCGGTAAGTGATGATTTTTTGAAGTGGACCTTTTTTTGCTCTAATAGTTTCCTGTTTTTTTTTTTTTCTAGATGATATTTTACAAGTATTTTGTGGTACTATATTTTATCATTTTATCCTGGTCATTCTCTATCTTGTACTTGCTCTCTCTCACTCTTGTGTGTTCATACAACAAGAAGGTTTTTGAGAGAACTCCATCGACCCCTGTCTCAACCAAAGTGGGTCCCGAAACAGCTGAAGAGGTGAATCGTTCAAATCTGCCGACATCTAAGAGGGAGAATGTGTCTGGTGGCAACAAGGGGACTTCTGAGCGTAGAACAAGGCGAGCAGGTAGTAAGAGCAGAGGAAAGGAAGCTGCTAAAAAGGGCATTGTTGCAAAAGATACGACTCCTGCAAGACAATCAGAAAGAAGTGGTAAAACAAGTAATGTGTCACTGAGTACAGTTGAAAATGGCCAGCTTGTGAAATCCAATGAGATGCAGCAGTTTGGACACATGGAAGGTGGTAATATGAAACCATTTGGTGTTCTTTTTACTTCTGTACCTAGTTTTCTGGACTTAAAAACCTCAGTTCTTTATGTGCAGTTTTTCACCAGTCTTTTACAGATTCGCAACAAGTTCAGTTACGTGCTCAGATTTTTGTATATGGAGCTCTGATGTAAGTAGTGAAACTTTTTTTCTTTTTGGTATATATTTGTAGTGAATTGACATGTTTTGGCATTATAATATCATTGTCAAATCTAGTTGTCTGTGGTGTTTGCTTTTCTCCTTAGGACTTTTAATTATTTGAGCTAATCTATCTAATATATCCTTGCTGCAGTCAAGGAATGGCACCTGATGAGGCTTATATGATATCGGCATTTGGGGGAACTGGTTAGGTTTTCTTATCTCTAGCTATGTTACCTTGGGCTTTTTTATATAAAAAATTAGTTACTATTTTGTATCTTATGCAGATGGAAGAACCATATGGGAGAAAACCTGGCGAGCATGTATGGACAGGGTACATTGTCAAAAATCTCATCATGTTGGCCCTGAAACTCCGTTGCAGGCACATATAGGTATCTATCTTGACCTTAAGTTGTTGAAATATTTTCTTCTGATTCTGTTGTCTATTAACTACATGCCTTGGTGAGATGCTCAGGTGCTAAAACTCCTGATCAATCAATCAAACAAAATGCACTTCAGACTAAGATTACATCCTCACCTGCTAGTCAGTCTAACAGAAGGGGTACTCCAACAACAATAGGAAAGCCAATGATCCCCCTTTCCTCACCACTGTGGACTATTCCTACACCTTCCAGTGATGCCCTTCAACCTACTAGCATTCCAAGAGGTGCAGTTGTGGATTATGAGCACTTACTTTCTCAATTGCATCCTTCACCTGTAAGGAATTTTGTTGGACATAATGCTCCTTGGGTGTCCCAATCCCATTTTCGTGGCCCCTGGGTTTCACAGAGTTCCACATTTGATAGCAATGCCCATTTTCCTATACTTCCCATCACAGAAGCAGTTAATTTAACTCCCGTAAGAGAGGCGTCAGTGCCTAATTCTTCTGTCATGAAGCAGGTATCCACAGTTCCTACGGTCCAGAGTGGGAGTCCTGCTAATGTCTTTGCAGGGACTCCCCTACTTGACAACAAAAAAGCAACATCCAGATCTAGTCAGAGTTCTGCTGATCCAAAGCCTAGAAAAAGAAAAAAGTCAGTTTCTGAGGACCCTGGGCAGATTATACTGCATTCTCAAGCAGAGTCTGTTTTGGCTACTGTTGCAAATAGTCATGCCTCTACACCTGCTGCTATTACAACCCCTGCTACCATTATTTCAAAGTTGCCCACTGACAATTTTATTACATCCGTCTCTGCTGATCATTTCAAAAAAGATGACCAAGATTCAGATCAGAAGGCTACTCTGTCCGAAGAGACCCTTGGTAAACTCAAGGAGGCTCAAAAGCAGGCAGAAGATGCTGGTGCCCTTGCTACTGCTGTTGTTATTCACACTCGGGAAATATGGAGCCAGATGGAGAAGCAAAAAAATTCTGGGTTGGCACCAGGTGTCGAAACTAAGCTGACTTCTTCAGCTGTCGCAATAGCTGCAGCTGCGGCTGCCAGTGTTGCCTCAAATGCGGCCTTCCAAGCAAAATTGATGGCTGATGAAGCATTGGTTTCAAGTGGCTACAGAAATCCTATTCCAACTAATGCAATATCGTTTGATAGTGTGAATCTTCGCAAGGCAACTCCTGCATCCGTCTTGAGGGGTGAAGATGCTGCTACTAGTTCGAATTCTGTTATTGTTGCTGCAAAGGAAGCTTCTAGAAGGAGGGTAGAAGCGGCTTCAGCTGCTTCAAAGCGAGCTGAGAACATGGATGCCATTGTTAAGGCTGCTGAGCTGGCAGCTGAAGCAGTATCACAGGCTGGGAAAATTGTTATGGGTGAGCCTTTCGGGTTGACTGAATTGGTAGAAGCTGGTCCAGAAGCATACTGGAAAGTACCCCATGCATCTTCTGAGCTAGATGATGCTGTCAGAGAACACACAGACGGTAATGTGGAGGTTCATGGTTCAGTTTCCAAGCATCCACAAGAGGTCCCCATCGATAAGAGTGAAAAGCAGAGTAATAACCATGAAGTGTCACCAATTCTTAGAGATATGGGCAGAGGGTCTATGCAGGATCATTCCAGGTTGACAGATGGCATTCTGGGTGCTGCTGCAACTAGTGGAAATGATAAAAAGGGACAAAAGGACCACAAAGCTTCAGATATTTCCAAAAGTAAAGGAGTGACCACTAAGACTGAACATGGGAAAGAAGAGGAAACTTTGAAAGATAGCAATATGAGGGAAGGTTCCCATGTTGAGGTTTGTAGATTGTATTTGATATACGAGTTTAGTTTTTAATCTTTTGTATAATATATTTTACTATGTTCTGATGATGCAGTTTTATTTGATGGACATATGCCCATATACTGGTGCATTTGAAATTTTTTGCTTTTGTCTTAGTTACTGCAGGAAAGTGTGCAGTTGAACATGTTTTATTGATCTTATATTCATATATGATCTCTTACCATTTACCATTTCCTGATTTCTAGGTATTGAGAGATGTAGGTGGCTTGAAAGTAGCATGGTTCCCAGCTAATATTCTAGATTTGAAAGATGGAAAAGCTTATGTGTGTTACAATGAACTTCGATCAGAAGGTGAGCTATCACACATAGCTTGATTTGGTTGAATCAACTGAATGATGGATGATAATAAATAAAGCAGATCTGTTGGACAATCCTTGTCCTTAATTTTTATTAAATCCCATGTCGATTTCTAGCCAATTTCACTTTCTCTTGGGGAATATTGCATGATTATTTCTATTTTGAATCAGGAATTTTACTTCCATGATGTGTGCATCTATTGTGGGGAGATAAAAAAATATGATTAAATACATCAGAATGAGGATGTCTTTCTTTTCTACTGTATTTGTTTACACATCTAGTGTTGCAATGGTTTCTTATGTGAAAACAACTTCTTTAGATAATTTGAAGTTTTGTCTCATGCACATATAAATTAATGAGGATGCTTTCTTAACAAACTTGTTTTGACTGCTGGTCTGACAGATGGTGATAGGCTAAAGGAATGGGTGGAGCTTGAAGGTGAAAGGGATAGGGCACCTAGGATACGCAGTACTCGTCCTATTACAGTCATGCCATTTGAAGGAACTAGGAAGAGACGCAGAGCTGCCATGGGGGACTATAATTGGTCCGTTGGAGATAGGGTTGATGCATGGATTCAAGATAGGTATGCATGCATTATTTTCTATATATTCTTGTAGTGCATCGGATCAGAAAGGAATGGTACTATTGAAGATAATTTGGGCATTAAAAAAATCAATATGAATTATGAGGATGTAGTGCAAGGATAATCTGTGTCATGATTTGCTAGCTAAACTAGCAACATGAGTGGTTTGCCATAATTTCTTATGCATGTTCAAAACTCGCTCTAGCTGTGCAATGCTGAAAACTGTTAAGATTGTTTAGTAAATAGTGGTAGATAAACTATACAAAGTAATTTGTCACTTGGATACTGTTAGATGAACCATGTTGAAATATTTGACTTTCAGCTGGTGGGAGGGAGTTATCAATGAGAGGAGCAAGAAAGATGAAACATCATATACTGTCCATTTTCCCGGTATGTGTGACATTTTGTTAACAAACTTGTTTGTAATCTGCTCTGTATTAAAGTATATGCAGCCTCTGCTTTGAGAATTATTAACAGGTTTTATCTATTATTTTTACTGTAGCTCAAGAAGAAACATCTGTTGTCAAAGCATGGCTTCTACGTCCTTCTCTGGTGTGGAAGAATGGTAATTGGGTTGAATGGTCCAGTTCTGGGGATAATAACGGCTCTTCTCATGAGGTGATATGTCGACTTGTGTTTCTGATTGATATTTCTCCGATAATCTGATAATACTTTAATGGCTTCTTTGTACTAAGTTGTTGATCTGTTTTTCAGGGTGATACCCCACTGGAAAAGCGACCAAGGATAGGCAGTCCTGTGGTAGATACCATAGAGGAAGGCACAAGAGGTTTTGACAATGAGGAATCCGAGAAACCTGATGACACAAGATTGCTGGATTTACCTGTGGGTGAAAAGTTATTTAATATTGGTAAATGCACCAGGGATGAGAGTAAGCTTGGTTCACAAAGAATGAAACGTTCAGGTTTAAAGAAGGAAGGTTCAAGGGTTATTTTTGGTGTTCCTAAGTCAGGAAAGAAGAGAAAGTTTATGGAAGTAAGCAAACATTATGTTGCAGATCAGAGCAGTAGAACTCATGAAAGAAGTGATTCTGCTAGATTTACAAAAAATTTGATGCCCTCGGGGATCTGAGCCTAGTGGAACAAAAAATAGAATTGAACCAAAGGAAAAACGAATGGCTGTATTCAAATCTAAGGTTCTCAAGTCTGGAAAACCACCTAGTGTTCCTAGTAGAACTATTCCTCAGAAGGACAGCAGCTTCTCAAGCAATGTGGGTTCTGAACCTGATGATGCTGAGAATATATCAGGAGAGCATAACAC
This sequence comes from Hibiscus mutabilis, assembly GCA_019671005.1. Classification (NCBI taxonomy): domain Eukaryota; kingdom Viridiplantae; phylum Streptophyta; class Magnoliopsida; order Malvales; family Malvaceae; genus Hibiscus; species Hibiscus mutabilis. The sequence continues at coordinate 1,326,519 of CM033717.1, read as the reverse complement.
GGAGTTCAGATCATTTTCAAGTTCTGATGGAGCAGCGGAGGGCCCAGTATTATTTTCTTCTGTGGCTGTCTCATCGGATGCACCCCCGGAGAAGGCTTCCATATCTAATGCTAAATCTGAACGTACTAGTAAAGGGAAACTTGCACCGACTTCTGGGAAGTTGTCTAAAGTTGAGGATGAAACAAAAACCGTCTCTGAGGCTGTTGAACCTCGTAGATCTAATCGGAAGATTCAGCCGACATCGAGAGTAAGTAAATAGATGTAGTCCTTTGTTCTTTGTCTTTGTACGGCTTACGGATCTTGTTTGTTATCCACAGCTGTTGGAAGGACTGCAAAGCTCATTGCTCATCTCGAAAGTTCCGTCTCGCATGACAAAGGTCAAAGCAGGAGTACCAGAGGTGAAGTTTAAATTTCTCATCACTTGGTATTCTTGAAGCAATGTAATGTTTACCTATTCTTTTAGTCTTGCTTGTCGTCAAATGTGCACGGACCGATTCATGTAACGTAACTTTCTCGTCTATATAACAGGAAATAACTAAGGTTGAGAAGAAGACAGCTGTTTTGCAACATGGGAATCCAGTCTTTTTAGAGAGATATTGGAGGAACAACAGGCAACATTCAATAGTGTAGCTTGTGTAATTTATGACATGACAGAGAGCTAGGAACCAAAATTGCTTCTTTGGCTTTTGAGATGTAGCAGTAGATTATTATTATATATAATATTTATTTTCAAATGATCTTTAGTTTTGTTTATAATTATAATCTGAGCTCTCATTGTGGCCCATGGCTTTCTCTTTTTCCCCCCTGAAAATATATTGTGAAAGTATATATCTGATAAGATGCATTTACGCCAAGCTTTTAGTAATAGACAAAGCAAAGCAACGTGGATACCTCGTTTTTGTTTCGTATTATTTCAGATTGCTGTTCAAAGGCAAAGCATTATGATTACGTGGACTGACAGCGTGAAAATAAACAAGAAAAATGATCGGACTTTTTAAATGCCGAAAAAGCAGTGGTTATCCATGAGATAAAACAAAATGATTTGATTTGTTCACCTAAACTTTTTAATTTTTTTTTCAGATTAATTTTTTTAATTTTTATTGATAAAAAAATTATATCGTCAGGATGTAACAAATTAGTTTATTTTTTAAAATATTTCTAGACCTGACATTGATATGTTGTACTTTAAAAAGATGATAAGAGTCAATGTTTTTGGTGTAATAAATTGGTCAAGGGTTTGGTGATAATGTCCATGATGATAATAAAAATTTTATAATTTTTTTAAAAATAAGTTTTATCTTAATCTTGAATTAAGGATTTTGTTTAATCATATATTAATTTGAATTATAATGCTATATTTTCTAAAAGAATCCGTTTTTCTTTCAATATTTTTTTAATATTTTTTTTTCAAATATAATTTGATTCTTGATCAAACATTATTTTGAATTTTAATAATGTAATAGAACCTTTTCTTATAATGAAATTACATGTTTGATCAAAAAATTCAGAAATAAGATATTTATTAAAAATATCATTTAATAAATTAAATATATAGTTCACGAAGCAAACCAAGCAACGGTTTCCCACTTCAATAAAAAAGAACTTCCTAGTCTATTTTCTTGAACTCTGCTCTCCCTGTACAAAATAATAAAATTCTTAATGGATTCTACCTAGAGAAAACGAGAACAAGAGGAACTTAATAAACCATGTTATGGCTCTCAAGCTGCTGCATTCTGCACACTCTGTCGAATTTGCTGCCGCCATAACAAAAAAAAATGGCATTAAATTTGGTAGACAATCATCACCATTTATAATTTAATAAAAATATTATAAAATTGGTTCAACCGATTGAAAATGGTCCCATTTTCCAGTTTTTTTTTTTTTTAGTTCAGTGGTTCACTTGGAATAAATGAGCTTGTTTTGGAACATGAAAATCAAGGCTTACCGTTTTCTCCTTTCCTCTTAGTCAGGAAATACTTCTTCATGTTCTTCCTCCTTGACTCCTAAAATGCATCTTCTTCTTCATTGCTTCTCTTCCTCAATCCTTGATCTTCTTTAAACTGCTGTGATTGATGACCTCCACTTTCGCCGCCGATGTCACTTGCCGGCTTTTGGCATATACATGAATACGGATACTCATGAAACTCGCCGCGTCCGGCTCTCATCTCATCCGGTTCTCCCATGAAACCTCTTTGAACCGCCCTCACCTTTTCGGCAAAGGTGTCCCAATCCATTTGGTCCCTTTCCATCAACAATGGACTTAGCCTCTTGGCATTTGGCCTTATGGTCCTCTTGTGCCCCATGTACCTCCTTTCAATCCCAGCAACAAGAATTAAACAAAGTCATGTAAATGTAAATAAATAATCAGCTGATGATGTACCGAAATAACTCGATTTCTCACCTCCGAACTGCAAGAATCTTGGCCATATTTCCTTTATTATTGGTGACAAAAACATTGCTTTCGTCACAAACAATGTAGTCGATGGCAGCAAGGCAAGAGGAGTAAGGAAGAAAAGGTTTCAGGTCTTGATTTGCAAGCACCTCTTTCGTATAGAAGTTTGGAAAGAGATCTCTTAGTGGTGCCAGAGTCTCTTCTCCACCATATATTTCTCCAGATGCAACGTAGATGTATGTGTCATTTTCGAAACCCAGTGCCCTTAACATCAAGCCTAGTTCATGAGGAGTAAGTGGACATTTGCCTCGCCTCCTCTCTGCAACAGCATCGATTTCCTGCATGAATACGGGGATGAGTGCATTTTAACTAAGGTGAATGCAGGCAATGTTTATAAATGGTATCTCACCGGCAATGTTTCCCATCGTTTTCGTATCTCTCCAAGCTCGTGTCTCTCCTTGTCCCCTCCACCAAAGTAACAACCAGAAAATGCTAGCATATCAGGTTCAAGTCTGTAATTGAAATAGTTTTGAGTCAGATAAGGAAAATAGGTCTATGCAGAGCTTAAAATCATATTTAAAAAAGTTTCTCTACGCATGTGTATGAGCCGATGTGCTTTTATTGAATACACTTGCACTCAGAAGTTCAAATCTGCAGGATTCATTGAGCCTAAATTATCCATGTCCTAACACCCGTATCCAATACATATTCAAACATGAGTTTGGGGTATGATTCTCCAAATATATGTAAAAGCTTTGAAAAAAATTGAGTATACTAATAATATCCTAGAATTCAGAACAAACCTCAAATGGACTGCAATAAAACGAGTGGCCTTCTCACGCATTTTCATGACAAGTTTTTGTCCAAGTTCTTGAATAGGTTTTGTAAATCTTAAAGCATGGAAATTAGCCCGGCAACGCAACTTTTGAAGGTCTTCATCGATGTTGTTGGCCAGTCTGTAATCAAACTTTGTCAGTTGGAGGACCTACAAAATTTTCTGTGTTAACTGCTGCACTCCAACATGAAAACCATAATATTCTACTAACATGGTGCCTGGAAGTTGATCCAACACTTCAAAGCTACTAATCAGACAACTGAGGGAATGAACAAGAAACAGATAGTTGAACTGTGGAAATTATTCCTTATGATCAATCTAAACTAGCATTAATGTGGAGTATCTGCAAGTGGTCTTACATGTCTTCTTTTAAGTATTGGCAGAACTTGGTCTAGATAATATTCTGGAGGGGATTTCCTTGGGACACGCATCGTGTATGGAGGTTTTTCCATCGAATCGCATGAATTTATCAGGAACTCTTTTGACAATGGTAACATCTTTTGCTAGGTAAGAAATGAACCAGTCGACATCAAAAATGTTGACAAAGTCACTGCATTTTAGTAAAAACAAATGCTTAACAAGGTGAAAGAGGAAAAGGATGATATCAATTTGAGCAAAACTAATAAGCATATTCAACTTACCTATCATCCTTCCAATAGGAATTATGATCCAACTCAGGTACCACTAAGGTTGCATTAAGAATCCGTGCAACAACTACCGCATCTGATATCTGTGTACCAGAAGCAAATTATTAATTCTAAAGAAATAGCACACCGGGTCTTTAGACTCAGGAGTGACTACCAGATGCGGAAGATAGTATCCTCGACCCTCGTATTCATATCTAAACATAAATTCGATAAGGGTGTCGAATACGGATGAGTTATGTTTGTCATTGATGCAATTTCAAGATCTCCCATTAGGATATTTACCCAAAAATATAGCACAATGCATAAATAATCCCACTTACTCCTGTTCTTTGTTGATTCAGTCCTCCACTTGCAGCAATAAGCAAATAACCATTTGATTCTTTCTCACTAATAGCATCTAGATATCAAATTATCAGTGTAAATGAAGAATCAGTGAACTCAAGAGACTGGATTAATGATGAAACATATAAAACGAAAACAGTGTTGAATGGATATTTTATAGGAAGTGGAAACAGATGATACACAACATCAGGTAATTAGAACCATTATACTGAAAACTATGCTAAAAAGAAAAAAGAAGCATCAGCAGATTGCTCAGAATGAGTTAATTTCATCTGATTCCAGTCCTGGAAGAAATCATCTATAGTTTAGTTTTAATCTTCAAAGTTAAACACCAATATTATAAGCTGACAAATAATAAACATAGGCAAATTCGATCAAAGAAATAAGAAATAGCTAAACATTGTAGGAATCTATTAACTTTCTGATGTATCAAGAACTCTTCCATTTCAAAATTATCAATTACTAAAATTAATAAGAGTAAATTAAATTTCAAAAATAAACCAAATGAATTTGAAATAAATAAAAACAACGTACCTGGAAATTTAGCACTACTTTCGCTACATCCATAGAAGTATTTTGCATATTCAGATTTCCATATATCAATCGGTCCTTTATTGCTTTCATCCTAAAGCATTTGCATCAAAATAACAAAAGAATGTTCAACAAAACAGGACATTTCAAAACATTAAAACGCACAAATGAACTTTTCTATTTTACCAAATTGAAGAGACTTTGCCTCGCAAGTCGCTGGGAGTACCGCTCGAGCTCAGACGCCATATGGCCAGTGAGGAGCGAAATCATGCCCAAGCAAAAGAGCATCAAGCCACAAATGACCGACGTCGAGATCGGCTTCCTCTGCGGTCGCGACCTGATGAACACATGCTTGTTGCTTAAGACGCTGCCGTTTTGATGCTGAAACAGCGCCATGTTGGCCGTACCAAACTAAACCCGACACGCCTTAGCTACGCCCATCACGGACTCAACGAAACCGACTCCTCCGCCGTTAACTTCACCATTTTAACAACACGAAATGCCACGTCCGCCCTCCCTCCCTCTATTCCCGACGACTACGACCATCAACGACTATATAATTAGGTTTCGATTGTAAATAATGCGACAACGGAGGTCAAAATCGAAGAATAATCACGGTTCCTCTTCCTTTCCTGCGATCAACACTCTCACAGCTTGTTTGAAATACAGCAGATTTTAATTTTTTTATTGACACCTACAAGATTTAAAAACTAAAAAATAATGAAAATGAAAAAAAAATTTGAAGAACAGAGGGAGAGGGGAGAGATGCATGAGATTACGCCGGTTTACGGGGAAGTTGATGAATGTATGTTAGGGTTTTAAGTTTAGTAATTTATAATTTAAATTTTTAGAGAAATAATCTGTAATATGTTTTATACAGCTTGTGTATCAATAAATAATTCTAAATGTGTACACATACCTAACAACAGTTAAATTATAATAATATAGTGTTTAGAAAATATTTTGATATACAAGAAGCCTTTTAATTTTAGAGTTTAGATAATTAGATTGTGGTTTAGGGTTTAAGGGGATAAGTTGTAGGGGATATAATTTAATGTTTATTATTATAATTTAGAGTTTAGGGTTTAAGATTTAAGGTTTATGTGTTATGACTAAGGATTTAGGTTTTAAATTTTATAGTTTAAATATGGAGGACTGTATAACTTTTTTACGCAACTTGTATATTAAAATATAACCCTTTGAAAAACTTAAAATTACTGGTCTTCGTTAATGCATGACCTACTTTTTATATTTAAAATAGAATTAAATATATATTTAATATATGAACTAGACTTATTCTCTCAAATTTGTACTTAAAAGAAATTTTATTCTCAAAGTGGCATCTTAAATAAAATTTAAATTATAAAATAAATCTCGTTAATTCAACTAACTCAATTCAATCAAATACTCATTTTTAATTCGAATAACTTTTTCTTTTGTTTAAAGGTTGAGCCCGACTAAACTCTAAAATCTAAATATAATAAAAAGGAACATTGTAGGATTGTATTTTCACCTACTTTTTTTTAAGTATTTGAAAATTATAATTTACCTAATGATGTTAAAAGGAGTGTGTCACGGGGCCAATCCCAAGACCTCCATTTTTCTTTCCGATGTGAGATTAATGACCCCGCTCTCATGATGGGCTACCTTGTCACAGTTGTCCACCCTGCCTACCCCACTCATGGGCGCTCGGCGTGAAATCGGGTAGTCAAAGGGTCGCTCCGATACCACTTGTCACGGGGCCGTTACCCTCTTCCCAAAAGACATGTCTAATAGGATGTGCAGAGCCACCGTATTTATATCCCAAGACCTCTCTTTTCCTTTTCGATGTGGGATTAATGACCCCTCCTCTTCCCAGGCGTGACAAGTGGAATAAGTTTTAAAATAGGTTAAAATGTAGGATTAGTACTCATATGTATAAATTGTAGATTTAGTCTATAGATTTTAATTTGATTATTTTAAATCCTTATACTTTTAGATTTTAAAATTTTGATCCTAACCTAGACAATAGTTCCAAAATCTATAAAATTAAATTGGCATTAGTATCTACACTATACGTTAGTTTTAGATTTAATTCATGTTTCTAATTTCATAATTTTAAGTCATGTAATTCAGTTATATTGTTCTTATATTATTTGAGTTAGAATTGAAATTTATAATTTAAAAAATACATTAACTAATTTTGATCAAATTAAAAATATTTATAGACTAAATCTACAACTTATACTTAGCACAGGGACTAGTCAAAGAATTTGACCTTTAGAATATAGTAAGATACAAAATCTAATTCATCAGTATCAAATCTTAAGAAATACCATTTCTTTCGTCTTCGACTTTTGAATAATTCAATTACAGTGAGAAAATCAACGGCAAACGCCGTAATTAAAGATTTTGTCGTTTTCCTCTCGATCTCTCCGCCCGAATCTTCTTTTTCCGCTGCTTCGAAATGAGTACGGGCGAGCTTCTCGGCGTCGAACCTTTAGAGCTCAAGTTTCCGTGTAAGTTTCCCTTCCCTTTCTTTTTCTCGTGGATCTGCGGTTTCTGTTTCTCTAGGGTTTAATTTTGTTGTTTTTTTTTTCTGTTTGGTGTGTTGTGGTTTCGGTGAATAGTTGAGCTAAGGAAGCAGATCTCATGTGCTCTTCAGTTGTTGAATAAAACTGATAATTATGTAGCTTTCAAGGTATTCTTCATCATTTACTAATTCCAAATTCAATTTCAGTATTTTTTATTTTTGTAACTTTTTATCTAGTATTCATCATAATCTTCTTACTTTTTTCGAATGCACTGTTTGGTTGCTGAGTGATATCATGATTGAAGTGTTTGAGCCTGCAAGTTTGAAATTTAATGTTTTAAGTCTTAAATTTTGGAATCCTGGATTTCCTTTTGAGTTAATTGATTTCGTTTTCAGGTGAAAACGACAAATCCAAAGAAGTACTGCGTTCGTCCCAATACGGGGGTCGTTTTGCCTCGATCCACATGTGATGTTGTTGGTACAGTAAATTAATTACTATATTTTTGCTTGAAAGTTTGTTGCTTTCTGGATTACTTCTAAAGGAATTATTGATTTTGATTTAGTTACCATGCAAGCGCAAAAAGAGGCTCGTCTTGATATGCAATGCAGGGATAAATTCCTCCTTCAAAGTGTAAAGGCTAATGATGGTGTAACAGCAAACGATATAACTGCAGAAATGGTATATAATTATTTATATTATACAGTATAACTTACTGCTTTTGTTTTACAATTTATGATTTATGAGAATCTTCTTTTCTGAAGTTCAACAAGGAAGCTGGGCATGTGGTTGAGGAGTGCAAGTTGAGAGTGGTTTATGTTTCTCCACCTCAACCGCCTTCACCTGTACGCGAAGGATCCGAAGAAGGGTCTCCACCTAGAGGTTCTGATAATGGGCATGCAAATGCTGCTGAGTTTGCTGCGGTGAGAACTTGTTGCATATTTTTGTTGTTACTATGCCTATTTTTCTGTTTACTTTATTTTTTAATATTAATAGTGTGCATTTTGTTCTGAATGCAGGCTGCAAGAGCATTTTCTGAGGGGCTTGAAGCTCAAGATAAATCTAATGAGGTAAACTTGAATTCTGTATTTCCTGTCATTTTGTGATGACGCATATGCGTAATTGATTTAAATTTTTCTTGATAAGATCATTTGGTAGTCTGGATGGTAAGGTCCATTTTTTCAGATCAGATATCTGCATTTAATTGTATCTGAACTGCAAAGCTAGGAAGCTAGCATTTTTAGATAAAAAGTAATTATCGGTCAAGAGGAACTAGGATTATATTGATATTGAATTATGTGCTGATTCAAACGTTTGTCAAGATAATGGCAAAAAAAAAAAACCTTTGTTGAGATGGTTGCCAGATTTTTAGGGGCTGAATTAACTGTCTAGAATACGCCTTTTCGTCAAATTGACAGTCTAGTTTTTTTGGGGGTTGTCACTTTTCATTTTATGTTGGAATTTTCAACTTTGTTTAGGAATATGGTTTACACTGTTGCTCATGTTGCACAAAATTTTCTGTTACTTCTATAGTGATAAGTTCGTTTTGTTGCTTATGGTGGAACTAAACTTTTAAAGAGTCTGAGTGAGCCAGATTCTCATGTTAACTACCCATTTATATATACAAAGGAACCCCAGAACTTTAATAAATCATGCGCTAACTCTATATTGTTACCACTATTCTTAAAGACTCAAAACAATAAGAAAAACTGGCAAAAGGTTGCCCAGAAGCCCATCTTCCATGAATTTGTTTTTTCTATCGGCAAAGCTTCTATTCCATAAGTTGGACAAAGGAAGATATATTTTGGAAGAGATCTACCCACCAGTTTATATTATTCAAATTGGGTTCACTAGATGCAGCCAGGAGTCGGTACAGCTTGTTTCTTTTGAATGCTCCTGGCAAGTGCTTCTTGTTCATGTGCATACTGCATGCATAGCAAGCTTTTGCTGCAACGAGGCATAAAAACTCTGTTATTATTTACATATATTGCATTTAATGTTGATGCATCGAAAGTATAATAACCCTCGATAATACTTTCTATAATTGCAGGCAAGAGCTCTTATATCGAAGCTGACTGCAGAAAAAAACAGTGCAATTCAACAAAATAACAAGCTTCGCCAAGAACTGGTGAGGGACATAAACCTCGACTTTACCTTATGGGTTGTAATTATACAACAAAAAATGTTCTTTGGCTTTGTTGCAAAAGTTATGCTGATGTTTTATATGATTCCCTGCCCTTTTCTTTCTGAATGACCAAGTCTGTAAATTCATTGACC